>OMKL01067919.1:0-10022 GCA_900302295.1 Parasudis fraserbrunneri | reverse complement strand
GGGACAGGGATGCAGTGTCACTTCCTGGTCCGAATTTCAGGTGTGTGGCTAAAACCAGGCTCCACCCATGTGGTAAAAGACTCGTGTTACGGTTGTGACATGAAACTGTGGGACAGCATTTTTTAAAGCATGTTTTGTGATTAAAAAAAAAACTTCAAAATGAATCTAAATATTTTACATTCTGTTTAAAATAAACCAAACATATATTTTGAAATACACCATTGGAAAAAATGACAAAATTCTTTTAAGTATTATTTTCATGGATTGAAATTTAGGGCTTAGAGATTGGGACAACTACTTCCCAATAGAAAGTACCTAGGGAGGTAGTATAAATGATGATTTTGTATATATTTAGCTTCATTTCTATCTAGTTACAGTCTTGTGTTTAACTAGATCATAACATAATCTTAGTAAATATCTAAGGTCTGAATTCTTAATTGTTTTGTTAAATAGTTTTTTTACTGTGGGACAGCAATTTGCACGAATTCGGTAGAATGGCCCATATAGCTAAATAGTGTTTATTATAGAGTGAATTTCTCCAGCCCTCTCTTGGCAGAGCCTGAGGTGTGGCCATCAATAGCAACCCCTCCTCTATCCCCTACCCAACACACACATCAGACCAAAACAAAGAAATTAAATAAAGTGCAGTACCAAGAGGGGCTCTTTTTGCCTAGAGGTCGCTGTTAGACGGCATTACAGATTCTACCTTTAAATGTCCTTAAAAAACCATGTTGAACCTCTGAAATATTTGAATCTCATTTATATATAATTACTTGGATTCAAATCAAGAATTTTAATGTGTTTTTGAGAAAGAGGGAGCTGTTCCAGCATACACAAATATTCTGAGAAAACTAAACTTGCCATTTAGATATTAGAACTATACTAGATACTAAGTATATTAGAAGTATAAAATCTTGCAGTGTGTGTGTGTGTGTGTGAGATGACAAATGATGTCTGAATGGTTTAATGTCACCTGCGATGTCTTTTCCAATATTCCTATTACTCCTGATATCACTTTTGTCATTGAAGCTCAGAGAGAAGCCCTTGTCTTTGAGAGAGGTTGCTCATTCCAAGATGTTTATGGAACATGTTTTCTTGGATAAATCTAGCCAAGTATCAGCCCCTGGCTGCACATATCAGAGGCCTTGGTTATGACAGTACATTAAAGGGAAAGTCCACCCTAAAACAGAATTTACATTGTACTATTCCAATGATCTATAAACATACTGTCTCTGTACACTGGAAATCTGGAGTATCAAGATTTGAATTTATGATGTCATCAAGTTAAATTTTTGGGGGTGTTGGTCCACTGATAAAGAATTAGTGGTTGTCTTTGTAGGCTCACAGAAATGTTGTTTGAGCAATTACATCCAAATTGATTTAATTTGAAATATAAAGCTTAAGAAGTGGCTTGTTAATATTCACAAATCGAAACTGAGCTGTTCAGTATTACAGAAATAACATGTGAATTATATTTTAGGGTGGATTTTCCCTTTAATGCTTTTTATGTTTGGCAGCCTCAGACATGTTCATAAATTTGCTGTTAGTGCCTTGAAATTACACACCTCTCAAAGAAAGGGACAAAACACTTAGCAATATATTATTGAGTTTCTGCTGCAATAGGTAGCATTTTACAACAAAACTGTATAAAATTGCTATTGTGTGTTGCTGCAATGTTCTCTGTATCCTAGAATGTCCTTAAAACCATGCTGAACCTCTAAAATATTTGAATCTCATGCATGTATAATTTAATTGGTGGATTCAAACAAATAATTTAAAATCGTGCGTGTGTGTGTGTGTGTGTGTGTGTGTGTGTGTGTGTGTATGTGCATGTTTGAGACTGACGGCTGTTCCATAGTTCTGCGGAGGCGAAGGTAGGTAGACAGCCAGCCCTGTGGGCCTCTGAAAGGGAAGAGTTGGATCGCTTGAAGAGCTTAACCAGCCATGTCTGAGTGCTAAGTGGAATTTGACAAGTCCCAAATGAGGCTCTGATGAGAGAGGTCACACTGTGACATGCAGGCTGTCAGTCAGGGGTATAAGGGCTGCATATAAAATACCATAGCCTGACCTTGTTTGAATTGCATCGACAAGGCCTCCAGTATGCACCCCTTCTCTCTGTCTCTCTCTCTCTCTCTCTCGCTCTCTCTCCTCTGTTATCACATCCCCTCAGTCCCTGAGCAAATGGATCTCAATATTGGCAGACAAAAGATCAACATCAGTGCATGGAAAATAATTCTCCACCTTGTCTAACATAAGATGTCAAGAGAGACAAGATGGATATGACCACAGACATGTTTTTTGGCCAAAGGAACATGGTACTATCAGTAAATCACACCCACGCACACCCATTACTGGCTGTTGCATTGACATAATTTCTTAATAAGATACACAATGAACACAATAAACATCTTAACAATAAGGTAATCTTCATCCAACAGCTTGCGCTGAAAAAGAGATAATCGAAACTCATCCACATGTACACGCATATAACTAAAATCTCTCCACCCACACAACAACTCAAAAACGATTTAGAACGCTCACGTAAGCATGCCAGGCCAGTAGGTAGTGATAACATGTCATAAAACTTTATTGTCAAACACCAGAGAAGAAGAGGAGCATGTGTATTGAGCTTGTTCCTAAGTGGCAGGCTTAATAATACACACAGCAAACATATTAATACGCCTCTGCAACGTCGGTGTAATGATTAAGTAAATCTAGGTTGCCTTGTAAACATGCAATTAAACCTAACAGTACCAAAGTGGGTACATATGGAAGATGGTAAAAGATCACTGACAGTACCAAACACACAACAAACAAAACGGTACAAAATACATTTACCATGCGCAAATTGTAGTCATGATGTCAACATTTGACAACTGTCCCCAGGCAAAACAGAGTTTTGAAAAATCTCCACCCTGGAAGGCTTTTTCGAAAACCTCCGCCGTTTTCGTGTGGACGGGAGGCCAAAAAACGCTTACGTTTTAAAGACTACGTTTTCAAAAATATCTGTATATGTGTGGATGGGGAAACAAGCTCCCAGGTCCATATTAAAAAGGACCCGAGTGAAGCTCTATGGAGGATTAAGAGGGTAAAGCACGGGCATACAACAAACCCTTTGTCCAAAGCAGTAAATCTTGCAAATCTGATGAGGATTTTAAACATTAGCTCAAATCCTTTATGAGAGAATGGTCAACCAAAACTCCCTCCAAATACAGAATTCACTCTTTCAAATGCAACAGAATTTACACATGAAAAATACTACGTATAATCCCTTATTGTTAAAAAAAAAAAAAAAAAGCTCTGCAATTGTTCTGCAATTAATTCCTGTATGGTGAAGCAGGATTGTTCTGCAATTCTATCCTAGCAAAGGATGATTCCTCTACATGTCCCTTGTAGTGAGGCAGCCTGTGGATTGTTCCTATTCCTCGGAGCATGTTTAATTCAGAGGTGCTGAAATAATTTCATCTGCCCCCCCCCCCCATGCTCTAGTAATTACCCTTGTGTGACTGCGCCACAATCCTCTGAGATGCTCCTGCCAGTTCACACATCTCCAGCTGCATTATCAATGCTGCAGCTCACACTCCTCAAACCTCTCAACACAAGATCATCAAGATGTGTGGGGTTGAGTGGAATAAACACAAGCAAATAAATATCACGATAACTAGACCAGTCGGGAATTATTTCAATGCCGACGTACATTATGATATCTGCGTAGTTATGGATAACCACATGTTAAGTAATCTATTTGATTTCATCATAATGGACTGGATGGTAATGGGAATGTGATACAGTATCAAAATGGTGTACCACAAGGCTCAGTCGACGGCCCACTTTTATTTTCTATTTACATGCTACCTCTCTGTGAAATTATTAGTAATTTAGGCATTCATTTTCACTGCTATGCTGACGACGCTCAACTCTACATATCCATTCAGCCAGATGACTGCTCCCAACTTCTAAACCTAGAGGCATGTTTATCCGCAGGGAAAAGATGGATGTCACCCAGCCTCGTGTCCCTGTTGTCTCCGATGGGTATACCCGGCCTAGGCTCTGCCTTGCCACCCTGCGCCATCTCCTGGAGTTGGTCATCACTGTGCCCTATTATACTCCTTGTACCCATAATTCTCCATGTATTATTGCTAATCATCAGTCACCCACCTCAGCGCCTATTGCACGCCTGACCATCATGGTAGGGGGATCACTCTTTAAATTGCCCTCCTGAGGTTTCTTCCATTTTCTTTTCCTACTAAGGTTATACAGGAGTTTTTCCTCGTCTTCACAGAGGGTTAAAGTCAGGGGGTGTTGTTTCATTATAATGTGGACCTGTGAAGCCCTTTGAGGCAGGTCACTACAGACAAATATCATACATTGGAAATTCTCTGAAAACAATTAACCCTAACTAGCGTGTTTTCTAACCGATGAACTGTCATTTCTCCCAGACTTCTCCACCGCTACCTCTCTAAATGAAGGCCAGTGGGCTCTCCCCTCCGAGAGATAGCGTTTCTCAGAGGGCTGCATCTTAGCACCATGGTGATGTACTCCAAATGTTCTGTAGACCCGGTTCACCGATTACACTTGCCTCTTGTGACATTCACCGGCTCGGATAAGACATCCCAACAGAGCTGACAACAACATTTCCTGTCTAATCTCATTTACTTCTCCAGCGGACTCTCTCTGATGCTCCATCCTCCTCCTCTGTCAGTCCAAGGACGTACACCATTGCCAGGCTTACATCCATTAATGGCTGCTAACCGCCACTAGCCGAGCATGCTCTTGCATCATAAGAATTGCATGAGAATCCGGAGTGAAACTGAAAACCAGTGATAAAGGAAGACTCACTTTTCACGTCTGACGTCTTCTCTCCTTCGTTGCGAGAGCCTTGATCTGTTGAGCTTTCCCGTAATAGTGTATTGGACCTACTCTAAGCTCAAACAACCAGAAACATTCTAAAATCTACTTCTTTGAAGAATTGTTCAATAATAGTCATGGATTATTAATTGCAGAGCAAACGAGTGATCTGTTTGTTTTCATGGTCTGAGCATTGTTGCTCTTTGGTGAGCTGGATTAGGAGCAGTTAATTTTCTAATTGGAACATGATAATAAATTACAACAGATGCTACTTTCCAAAATGTATTAAAACTGTAACCGGTTATAATTGGTCTACCACGGGTATTACTGCTGATTAAAAACACATCATGAATCACTGTGATTGATTTTTCAGTCAATATCTGGCTCTTCTGTCTGGGCAACTTGGTCTAGTCTGATTTTACAACCACCACAACCACATTTCTTCAGTAAATGTAGCCTACAGTATTTATACGTCTTTATTTTCCCCTAGTTTTCAGTATCATGCAACATTTAAATATTGTATTGAGTGTTTTGCAGTATAATATTAATTTCCTGTGTATGGTTGCCAATTTGTGGAAAATGTTGCATTTGAGCTGTAACGGTACAATATATAATTGTATCATTCATTACACACAAGAGTAAAGTACTACTGCTACGTACAGTAATTTAGTGACGATATGAACAACAAAATGGTGTAATACTGTAGTTTGATCTCTATAGTAATTTACAGCAATAAATACTGTCAGACAAGTATCAAAAGCACAATTAGATACTATATATCAGGTGTGCAGGTGAAGTAGTTTACTGTCAAAAAAGTTGCCAATAAGGAGCTGTAAATAAAAATTTTGTTGGCCACTTGATTGTTTATTCACTTAATACAGCAAAGTGTTTGCAGTAGGTTGTATGCCCTGTCACTCAATTCATAGCAACTGTAGCTGCCTCCCTCACAGGACACTGTTAATATGGCTTTCAAAACTCCAGAAAAATCACACACAACTGCATAGAAATCAGGGCCTTTTTCTTGAGGTGCATTTCAAAGATATGAGTGACCATGTTGTAAAAATATCATCCTAACTTTAATAATGCATACGGCTTAAACCATAATAATTCAGGTAGAAGGAATCGCTGATGAAAAATTAAATGATTAGAGAGTCATGAATTATATAAACAGTCTCCTCACAGAGTTAGCATGATTCACCGTATCACACACACCGCATGCTATAGCTCTAAAATTAATACTAGAGTTAAGAGTACAGAGTGAGGATTCCCACAGGACTCATGAAAGGACTAATGAAAAGCCTTCCATAATAGAATGTCCTAGGGGGGGTATTTGGGAGACAATGAAGGAAAGATAAGGAAGACTGTTAAACTCTGAAATTAGACATTAATTGACCTTGGAGACTGTACAGCAGGTCTGTCTCCTCTTAGTCGATTATTATGTCTTTTGGTCTTAGTTGACAAAGACTTTGTTATTCGATTATTATTATTATTATTATTATTATTTTTTTTTTTGTGCTTTATTCCATGTTGAATGGGTTATTTCCTGAAAGATAATAAGTAGATCTCTGGTAATCACAAGATTTAAAGAGGTCATCTGGAATGATATTGTGTGGTAAACACAATTTTACAGATTTGTCGTTTAGTCTATATCAACGAATCGATTAGTCGACAAAGACCTCTGACTGTTAGTCGACTAAGAGTATCTTCAGTCGAGGACAGCCCTACCGTACAGTATTATATTTGCCATGGTGAAAACCTGTTAAACATTATTTTCGAACAAACTTTGCAGCTCACCAAAAGACGATTCAATTTTAAGCTACCAGTTGGGAGTGCGCTCAATATTCTCCCCTCTATCAAACAAAAGGAATCGGTGCGCTTCATTCATTCATTTAGAGGATTCCATCTCGTTTCAGATAACAGGATTTTTCTAGTGGGCTCTCAGCTGAAATCCACCTCTTTCTCTCTCTCTCTCTTTCTGGTGGATTGCTCCCCCCCAAATTGGACCCTCTCCCTCCAAGGGCTCTGTGCAGCTTCAATGGGCCTCAGATTGTTTCCTTGATTGAAAATCTCTATCACTTCAGTCTGGCCCGTTTGTCTTCATGTCCTGCCCCCGTCTCTGGAACACTACTGCCTCACTCACTCTTTGTCTCCACCACTCCTCATGTACAAGGCTCGCCTCTCCTCTTATATCCCTTCTTCTTTATCACTCGTCCTACTTTCTTCTCTCTCTCTCTCTCTCTCCCTTTAATGTCTTTTCTCCATTATTTCTCCAAAACCCCGTCACTAAGATCTCTCCGTCACGTCGGGCTTAAAAGCAGGACGGGTCCTTTCGCATTTCAAGGACGCATTAAGAGAGACACACTATCCCATTACGTCATAAATCTAATGCACGGCCATTCTAAATTAAGATTCTAGGTTTTTTCGACCTTTAATGCGGATAATATGTGACTCGGACACACAGCATCACCATCTCACTCGGCGGTTCACTGCGAGGACACGGCTCCTTAACAGGTGAAATTACGGTCATGACTGGCTGATGGAGAGATGAGATCAGTGGCGAGGAAGAGGGGCTCCAACCCTCATTAAAACATATATATATATACGCTTAAAGTCTTCCGTCCAATCAGCTGTCAAGATAGCCGACCTCCTGGGGGCATCTCTTTCATCACCTCCTCTGGCTTGTACTGTAGAGGGCCACACGGGGTCATGCATTGAAAGATGGAAGTGTGTGTGTGTGTGTGTGTGTGTGTGTGTGTGTGATGTTTTCTGTACCCTTGAAGCAGACACAGTTTGTTGTTGTGTTTTGTTCCTAATTACCGTTGCTGTCTGCTGCAACAGGCTGTTAAAGTTGTACAACACAGTTTTTGTTGTTAACAGTTTGCTTAACAATTCCATCCACAATTTTCTATTGTTGTTCTATAATCTACAAGCTGAGTTCTTACTTCATATAACCTTTTCAAAGTCCATTATCACCGTTTTCTTTACTTGGAATCAACAAATCATTAGGTAAACATTTACTAATGATTTGTTCATGAATATTTCATAGTTAACTAATAATTTGAAGATGACTTACAACATATTTGTGATAAATTACCATGGTATTAATTAATTATTTACAAACATATATTCATTCTTGGTTCATGATTTGTTCATCATGAACTAATGTCTTATCAATGACTTACTAATGATCATTATTATAAAGATCTACCAAGGCAAGGAGTGGATGAGGGGAGGATGGAGGGATGGAGAGAGAGAAGGAGGGAGAGAGGAGATGAAGAGAGAATGGATGGAGGGATAAGAAGGAGGCAGGGATGGATGGTGGGTGGAGGGAGGGAGGATGATGAGGGGATGGATGGAGTGACAAGAGGAAGAAATGAGAGAAGGAGGGAGGGATGAAGGAATGATAGGAAGGAGGGAGAGTGGGAAAGAAGAAGGGATGACAGGAAAGAGAGAGGGATAGATGGCAAAGGGATAAAGAAATGGAAGAAGGGTTTGAATGGTTTCATTCCAAAATGCTCCATCTGCATATTGGAGATTTTGTTGTGGTGATAATTCCTGCTAATTTAAATAAATAAATCATGAGTCAATATTAAAAAACAAACAAACAAGAAGACTCTTCCTCCTCTGTATTAATGTTTCTATTTTGGAAACAAAGGTCAAAAGACAGGCCTAACTAGTTTATAACATTGATACTAGTCATTTTCATGCTGGCTTTCATTTTGAAATAGAGATGGTAATTCATTTTGGAATGAAATTGCAAAACAATTGTATTTTGCTGTTTTTATAGGAGAGTTGATTGTCCACCATTTGTCCTGTTCTGAGACGATATGAAGGCTGAGAGGGAGACAGGGTGAGCTAGACCACTGGGTCTCAATCCTCTCTGTTTTGAGGACCCCCAGACTGATAAATATTAGTCTGTGGACTTCCATTTGAGAAGGCTTTGTCTCAGGGACCCTATCATGAGTAGAATTTGGATGTTAGAAATTATTTAGTGCTGAATTCCACAGCTGTCTGCGCAGTAGATGCGGAGATAACAGGGGAGAAAATCAGACCTGTGATCACCACTATTACATTATTATCTCACTTCTAGTGAATGAAACAGTGAAATTAAACAATCAGCCATTTTCCTGGGGACCCCCTGAAACCCCCTCAAGGACCCCTGGGTGTCCCTGGACCCCACGTTGAGAGCCATTGAGCTAGACAGAGGAGAGAAGGTTGTGGTGGGATTTGTGGTTCCTCAGGCGGGGGTCTTTACCATTACCATCACTTCAAAACAGCACGCAGGTCGCCTCCTGGCAGTGGAAATGGTTGATTGATTTATTACAGTCAGAACAGCCAGTGGCAAACAAGAAATGAATGTGTCAGACTTATGTATGGACCCCCAGCGATGCCATTCAGGCTTCCTGTTGCTGATTGGCAGATCATTATCCCGGCCTGGCATGCATCTGAACAGCGGGCTATCTTTAGACGTCTCTCCCTGATTGGCTTGAGAATAGACCTATTGTTACTCAAAGTAGGGGAAGACCAGCCTTGTTTCAAGCCATTCTGAACCACTGTGCATTGTTACTGATGTGTTTTGTTGTTCTACATTAGAATCAGGCTTGATGATAGTGGCTACATGAGTGGAGATCAGTTAAAACAACATTCTACATGTAGTTTCGTTTGAACTGGATCACCTTTTTTAACGATAGGTCAGTTATACATCAGGGTCAAGATTGGTTGTCTTTCCCACACAGAGAGACATCTGCAAATGTCATGTTTTTTATTAAGCTTATTTCTAATCATTCTGAGCCATCGTGGCTTGGTATTGGTGAGTCCTTTCTGACATCAGTATCAAGCTTAACAAAGCTCTCTACATAGATGGAATTCAGCTAAACTACTCCTCCTCAGTGAGGTTGTTTGTATCCATTTGCCCCTTCCCCCTCAACAGGTCAGTTTTACAATACAGTAAGGATTGGTAATCTTATCCAGATAGTGGGACATTTTCCCAAATACTGTTTTTGATTCACAGTAGCTTATTTTTAGACATTGTGAACCATGTCTGATTGTTATTGATTGTTCCTTTTTACATTAGAATCTTGCTCGATAAGTCAAGTTTATCCAAAGTAATATACCTCATTTACCCCAAGGATTTACCCCTACCCATCCTGCTTTAGTATTGATGGGACAGTTTT
>OMKL01067915.1:0-10675 GCA_900302295.1 Parasudis fraserbrunneri | reverse complement strand
CAACTGTCACTGGCCTGTCATGGCCCAAGGGAAGCCCCACCTTATATCCTCTCACACACTGGCATAGAGCCTCTGGCTGAAACACATTTCTCTCAAGCAGCATTCCTGAACCTTTATAACAGTGGTGAAACTGACTGAAAGACCTGGGTTTTCTTGGGTTTGAAACTGACTGAAAGACCTGGGTTATCTTGGGTTTGAAACTGACTGAAATACCTGGGTTATCTTGGGTTTCACACTGGCACTTTCTACAGGTGGCCAAGCAGTTCCAACTAAAAGTATAAAAATACACTGTATAGTGGAGGATGCCTTAAGCACCTATGGCCCAAAGCTCTGAAAACAGTCTATCTGAGCAACTAAGAACAGCGCAAACTGTTGATATTTTCAAATGCAAGCTTAAAACATACATTTTGCACCATACGTTTATGTTATAAGCCATTTGACTTTGAAAACAATGCAATTTCCCCTTAGAAATAGTAAAGATCTTATCTTATCTTATCTTATCTTGTCTGATCTGATCTGATCTGATCTGATCTTATCAACATGGCCACATTTAGAGGCAATGTAAAGGGCAGTTTTGCCAACAGTCAAACCCAACATATGACCAGTAGTCATTATATTTTTTATCCTAGATGCCCACTGTGCTCTCCACAGCGATGTCATCCTATCTGTCAATCACTATCCAAGCCGGGAGCAATATTTCCCATTTCCCGGGAAGGTTGCTCATGCACTGTGTCATCACCTTTAGCCTTGGGCAAAAGACAAGCCTGAGATGAGAATGTCCAGTGTGTAAGGAGTCTTCCGGTGGTGCACAACAGATCCAGACCCACAGCTTACGGAGGCCGCGCCCGACAGGTACAGTACGTGGTGGCTCTCGAACGGACGTGTCCCCGATGCTCTGTGTCAGGTGCTCTCAAGGTGAACAGGAAGCTCCCATCAGAAGATGCTGACCTACACTATGCTGAGTGACATTTGTTAATGTCTTACGGCGCTGTGCTCAGACAAACTGCGTTCTGGTCACGGCTGCTAATATAGGCGTGCCATATATATACGTATATATATATTGACCATGCAGGAAGAATTTTTATAGGTGAAAGATGAAAGCAAGCCTTGATGGTTGATCACTGATTTAATGTCATCCAGTCTGATAAATAATCCACTCCATATAGTGCATACTGCATACTGCACACTGCATAGTGCACTACAGTTGAACCAACACCACTTTTTCACTACTTACTCTGAGTACTGAACTTTGATGGGTAATTCGGATTATATTCGACCTAGACCCTATATTTCTATCATCTGGCATCAAACTACCTGATTCCAACCAAAATCTCATTCATTGGACCACTATTTTGAGTTGTGTTATCAGGCATTTTAACTGGCATATTATGTCCCTCCTGCAATTCTATCTGTTGGGGCAACTGCAACAGTCAATGGATGTACTAAAATCCCTTTAAATACTATGTGCAGGCGATATTTTTGAAAGGTGCACAAAGCCTAAGCAGAGAGCCTCTGGATCGTACAGATATCCACTAACCCTTATGTGTGGCTTTATAGCCTTACTGGTTTTATATTCAAGTCATGGTGGCATGTACTGGCAGTGGTACTGTCTGTCACTGTTATCAAGATCTCAGTCAAGCAGTTTGAGAATAAAACATATATCTTCAATATAATGAGATAACAACAAAAAAAAATTATAATAATAAAAGAAAAAAAAGCAAGACGTGGGGCGAAGTGGTGCTATATCCTGATTCCATACTGGGTCTTTATGGCTGACTTTGAGCCTGAGAGCCAGAGAGCTCATGACCATGACAGACTAATGTTATATTAGGGATGGTGGACAAACATTCAACTTCTTAGGCTATTTACTTAAATAAATGTACCTATACCGTATTGATCTGACCCCCAAGCACTTGGCAATATGGACGACATAGGTCGTAAAAGAATTAGCTCAGTCAAAAACACAAAATGGTGTATTTGCGGACCGAGTTTGTTCATCTAGTATGACATGAGGTGGGCGGGACACAGCCTCAATGTTCTCACAGAAGGAGTTCGGCACTGGGAGACAACGCTGCTTCTCACAACAAGGATTGGTTTGTCTCCCGCTGGAAAAGGGGAAGAGATCTTCCAACTATTTTTATGCCGACATGGACTCATCATATTCTTATAATTCTAGTTTGTTCATCAATACTCAGGAAAAGACATCTGTCTGTTGATTGGAGTACAATTAGTCATGCACACACATACAGTATACATATGATAACCCTAATAAGATTACGACCCCCACCCACCTTCCTCTAACATTAAAGGGACAACTGAAATCTACTTTGTGTGGACTGTGGAGTAGATCTCAGTTGTCGTCAGTCAGCTTGTACTGACAGGAACTTGACCCCAATGACTTTGAATGGGTTTGTGGCTAACTAGCCGGAGCTAGTATGAGGAACAGCATGGATTGTGCAGAGAAAGGACTCTACCGGTAAGTAGTAAATAGGGCTAGGGTTAAAATAACATCAGAACTATCCCTTTAAAGCCAGATGGCTACATGAGCGTTTCAGACAAGGGATAGTAAGGCCTACATCAGATCCTGTGTATTGGTAAATGTCATGCTGTGACCATGCTTTCCAATCCAATCAAAGTCGTGTACAAAAAAAGTCAAAGCCAAGTTGACCGCTATCCAGACAGTGTCGTGGCTAAGACCCCTGCCTCTGGAACCACAAGTACACCTGCTGGTCTGGGATCAGATCCCAAAAGAACCTTGTCTCCTGTGTCTCCCCTACTCTGCCTCTCTCTCAGCTTCGCAACTGTCTCAGTCAGGACAACACCGCAGGGTGAGAACTACCCACTCTCCTACTAAGTAATACAAGATCTACCCACTCTCCTAATACAGGAACTACCCACTCTCCTAATACAAGAACTACCCACTCTCCTAATACAGGAACTACCCACTCTCCTAATACAAGAACTACCCACTCTCCTAATACAGGAACTACCCACTCTCCTAATACAAGAACTACCCACTCTCCTATATAATACAAGAAATAAGCCCCACAGTCTTTCCTCTGTAAAGAAATGCATGTGTAGGGAGCTACCGGTATGTGCATATGCAAAGAAGGATATGCAAAAGGACAAATTGCAGTTATTGGCATAGGAAGGACCTATAAAACAATCTTAAATAGAGTTTAAAAGGTGAAACAAACAAACAAACAAATGAAATAAAGTACCTTTATCCTGTCCATGCAAGCCTCCATCTTCAGCTGTTCCACAGCTTTCCTGGCCTGGGAGATGCTAGCCGTGCTGTTGTTGGCAATGCCGTCCTTCATGTTGCTCCTGTAACACAGCAGAGGGACACACAAAAGAGACACTGAGCCAATAGATGCTAACATTAGGTTCACAAAGCGACGACCCCCCCCCTCCCCCGGAGCAGTTTCGCTTCCCTTGGAGGAGCCATTCTATGCCACCACTAGAACCCATTTAGTCATTTCAATTCAACTCAAAACCTTTATTTATAACGGGGACAGTTGCGACGCCGAGGTCGAGGCTGTCTTTCACACACGCCTCCTCACTGTTTAAATGTGGATAGGAACATTTTTTATAAAATACAGAATGAACAGAATACTTAAAACACATGGACAGGACTAGCCTGACTCGTCAGACCCATGGAACACTATACACGCATTGGCACCCCATGGGTCTGACTTGTCAGGTTAGGACAGGACAGGTCCATACACAGTGATATCCCAGTGATGACCAGTTTCCTTGTATTATATGGAGTTATGGACCGAGTATTTCCCCTGGACTCCCTAAAAACTTGGTATCTCATGTATAAATCCACCCCTACCTTAACCATAGCCTTAACCTCAATGGACCTCATGCCCCACCTTAACCACCCAATTGGACATGACATCGCACATGACACGGGTACATGAGATACCAGGTTTTTAGTGAATCCCGTATTTCCTCAGTAGGGCTGATCTCGAAGGTATTCTTAGTTGACTAAAAGTCATAGGACTTTGTTGACTACCTTATTAGTTGATTTAATCAACAGATCTATAAAATTGTGTTCCCCACAATGCAAGGGAAGATTAAATCTAGTGCTTACAAGAGATGTGGTTATCATTTTGTGATTTTTGTGAAAAGGATATTGCATTCTGTCAAAATACGATATCAATGATATCAATTTGATATACTGTTCCGCCCTCCCCCTGTATATATATATATATATATATATTTAACTGTGGTGGTTTGGAGTCGGTTTGATTTAGTCTCACGTCCTTTTCTGTTGCAGTCTCAGTTTTGGTTCTAGTGCAGGTTGGAGCACTCATAACAGTTCTTATTTGGATAGGCCTACTTTGTGATCAAATTAAGATTAAAAACACTAACCATTAACATCAGATTGATAAGCTATTTGTTTGTGTTTTGTAATTTTAATTTGAAATCATTTTCCCCAACAGCAGTAGTGTCCGTTTTCCATCTGTGATGGCCCAGCACAACTTAATGAATGTTGGGGAAACATTGGCATCTATCCAACTCCTGCCTCTCCTCTCTGTCTCTCCATGTCATAGATCGCTATCTTATACGGTATCTAAGCTGTTGTTCTGCTCTAATACATTTCATTACAAGCCTGGCAGTAAAACTGCTGTATACGCAGGCACTACAGCCTACACTTCATAAGCACTACCCCTGTCACATTCTATCTACCTCTTGACCCCACTCATTAATTGTCCCATTTTGGACTCTATAGGCCTCCAAAGAAATTTGGTTGGTCCCCGATTACAAAGATAGAATTAACGGTTAATACCCGTCCTTCTGGTCTGCATGAAAAACACAGGTGGACCAGGCTCGAAATCCTTTTTGGAAATAAATAGATCATGGGACTGATTTACGCACAAACCGTACCGCGTGTATCCTCGCTACAGGAGCGCCCACATAGCCCAGCCCCAGCCTATCTCATCTAGGCCTGGATGCTAGGATCAATGACATAACTGATCACCTTGCACGCGCCTATAATGGCAAATGTTGCCATTTCAAGGACCAGGCTGCAAAACGCATGAAACCCCAATCCCCGGCGTTGCATCGATGGCTTTATTTATTTATTTTACATAGGAATTAAGTCATCTGTAACTGAATTCAGTTGATAGGCCTATTATAAAGCGCGTGCTTGGCAATGGATAATGGACGGTGAAACAGATTCAGTGGAATTCCCTTTTCAGGTCGCGCCCTGAAGAACCAATAAAACAATTTATAACGTTTAATCACACCCTGGTGATAAGCTACCAGGCCTTCTCCATTAGCTTTCAGTTCGATTCGTCCATAACCTACACGGTTGATACCGAGCAATTAGGTCTATGGGTCTAGCATGCGTTTCCCAAACCTAACGGTGCAGCCATGGAGCAACAAATTCTTATCTATCCAATAAAGGGAAGCTTTATCCTAGGGATACATTCTAGACCCAAATAGCCTACCCCACGCGAGTTGCGGCCCTTAATTGCTCCAGAACAGAAAACGGCAAATCCAAACATGATTACAACGTCAGCAGGCAGTATAGTAGCAAAATTGTCTCTTAAGAAAAATAATGAATCAAAATCTTTCAGCCTTGATTGTATAACTTAACGTTAGCTATGAAGGGATAAATGTAGGCTGCGCGCCACCACCTACCTGAAATGTGCGTGCCAATGATTCCAATTTTGAGAACTCCGGGTTGACTCCACCCAACAAAGGGATCTGTCAAATTCAAAACGAGATGCTGATAGAGGAAACCCCGCTACGTCTCAGTCTTGAATGAACACAGGGCAACACTGACGTTTTAGATTGTCTCAGCAGCGTGCTATGTCGTGTCTCGCCCCAAAATGTATCGTGCGTTTACGCATATTCCGTTTGGAGGATGCTCGTAGCCAAATCTTCATCAGCATCACAGCTGGACGCGGAGAAATATTACGCATGCAGCAGGGGGGGAAACCTCTCTATGACGATAAAATATATGGGGCAGGAACCACTCGAGCAACGGACGGAGAGCGGAAAAACAGCGGCACTATAGCCACTGTAGTCAACCAGGAGCTTCACTCACCAATACAAGACAGTAGATAAATTACAGGGTGTTTCGGTAGCCAAAACGCAGTAATATCCCCTCAACGTCACCGACTCGGAGCCATGAAGATTTAATTTGCGTTATTACTGCAGAGAGCACCGGGGAGTTGGAGGCTTCCCCATTTAATTTTACATCAGCGTTGACATCATTGGGTCCCCCTGATGGTCTATGACAGGTAGAAGTTGGTAATAAAGGCCTTCTCCATAACATTCTAACCTTGCCCAAGAGAAGATGCATTCATATGGCAACTGTAAATGTTATGTTATAATAATGTATAAGCCATCAGAAACTCTTGCTTACATTAAGTTGACTATACCAGAGACAGTCTGGCCTGGGACCAGATATGCATATTAGCTTGAAGGTGGTGTAATTTTAAAGTGTGCATGATCCCTGTCAAATAAACAAAAACGTCTCCTCATGAAGCAAGTTGAAAGCCAGGCCATCATGGCTGTAATCTAGTCTGGCATTGATGTAGGTCATTATAGGTTATAACCACACCTATAATACAATTAATTATGAATGTTTTTCTAATGCTAGATCTGTATGTGTGTGTGTGTGTAAAGTGTTACTTGAATTCTTATACCCGCTGACAACAAATAGAAAAACAATATTTGTCTATATCCGAGATTATAAGTGACTTTAAAAAAACACAGAGAAAAAAAAGACAGGACAACCATGTCATGTAAAGTTTCTTAAATATTTATATATGTATTTATAATATACTGATCACTTGGTTTGTCCATACATACAAAAACCATAAAACACAGCCTTTTGGGACTGAACTCTTGGTGCCAAACTGACTGCAGGAGCAGCAGAGATGGATAATTTTGAATGGGAGAAAAATCAACACACATTTTTAAGTAACATAAGACAATGATCTTAAATTATGCATAGCTTAATCAATTCATAAACAGAAAAATAACACTCAGTATTTCCTTCTGTCAGAAAGAACAAAAAAAAAACATCTTTCAGTAGCCTATTTTCCTCCCTGTAGTTTTGCCATTTTCTCAAAAACATTCATACAATGCTATACCTGGTTATGTTCAGGAGAATAAGGTTGTGATACTCTGCATACAATATTCAATAGATAACGACTTCAAGAGGGAAAAGGTATGTACACATGCAAGCATGGAACCACTGTAAACATCATTGGAGGAATCTAACAGTAAGATCTAGGAATCCCTGCTTTGTACATTTGCACACAGCGTCAGTTCAGCCGGGATCAGAAGGATAAAGTCAAGTAATAATCAAACAATAAGGAATGAAGTAATCACAAAATGATAAGAAATGTTTTCCCTTTCTCGTAAACACATTTGACTCCAACACAAGTATGAAATGTAAGACATGTTTTTTTCACAACAGAAGGCTTTCTGCAATGAACACAAAGGCAAAATAGACTTGAATGCTTCACAGCCATATATAACAAAATGTATATGACTCCGCTACTTCCATACAAATGTTTTTTTTCCTTCTAATATGCAAATGACAGCATCGCCTCATGCATATTGTATATGCTATATCCAGTACTACAGTTTCTCAATGGGTTTTTACATCTGGGACCCAAATTTCACCTTCAGTCTCAACCCAGTATAGCTTTTTCCGGAACACTGTTCCCCTATCTAAGCTGTTCTCCTTACATGACCTCGTGAGAATGTCTCACGGCCCGCTTTCAGGTCACGTCCCACCAGTTGAGAAACGGTGCTCTATATTTTGTCCTTCTGCAGATGTATCGGTGGAATTGAATCTGTGGGAAACCATGAAGCCGTAGATGATTGGCTAATCTGAGGATCAAACTGGAGCTGATTGGCTGGTGATCTAATCTCATTTAAAAGTGCTTTGACCTCTTCCATTTCACTCATAACAACAGACAATATCAGACAAGCCGAAAGTGCAGGGAGTTGGTTGGGAATGTAGAGACTAGTGTATACAACTGTGTTTACAGTTTATGTCAGTTTGCTGGCAAAGTAAGGAGAAACCATTTCTGTCCACTGTTCTACTGTGTGGGGAAGTACTGATACTGGCATCAGATTATCAGCCTGATACCCGGCTAAAACGGTATCGGTATATAATAACTATGTCCGAAACTAATAATGTAAAACGTTTACTGTTGAGTAAAAGTGATGAGTTGGATCGATACTCTGTTTTGGCCGAAATGTAGTCTGGTATTCGGAACTGGGGAGTGAAATGTGGTGTTGGTGCATCCCGAACTGCGATCGCGGTGTACCGGGTAGGACAGGATGAGAGGGTCTTCCTCTCCGCTTCTCCAGGAAATATCTCTGTCACGGTAGACGTGGTGAAACGGCGATTTTCATCCATCAACTCCGTGGTGAATGTGTACATTAACATCAGCACATTCCCCGTGGGCTCGGTAAATTAGACGTTTTTGAGGCAAATAATCTGTTTATAAGGCTCTAATACAGTGAACATTTGATGGTTTGTATCCTAATCTGATTCAATTCTCCACAACCTTTTATGCACATTTTTTTTTTAATATAAACCGAACCCTTACCTTAACCCTAACCTCACTGCAGATGCCACGCCTACCCCTGAGCTAAAATACAGCAAAACACTTGTTGGGTTGATATCCTAATCCGTTTCAATTATTCATCGAAACTAAATGCGCACGCATCAGGGCCATGGACGTGGCAGGTACTACGAGCACCGCGGCACGCGTTTTCCTCTCGCATTTACCGACCCAACGGGGGAACGTAACCGGTTAGCGCGCACATTCACCGGCGCAGGGTTGGTGAATTGTACACATTTCCCGGGAAATGTGCACAACCACTGTTTTCCCCACATTCACCGTACCGTTAACACTGCTACGGACAGCAGCGGGATCTAGTGCTGGTTTTTCCATCTCCTGGTCTTTGATTTCAACAGTGAATTTTCAAAATGAGCTCTAAATAGTAACTACCGTAGGTTCTAGTGCATTCGAGACAGATAAGTAGAGACAGTAAAATACAAAAGCAGTAGAAGAGAAAAGAGACCTCTCAGCTTCCATAATAAATAGCTGATAGTCAAAAATATTCTCAAAGCAAAAAACAAAACAAAGAACAGTCAGAATCAAGGACAAGGTTCAAACAAGGCAGGCCTTAGAAACGGAACATGATGGTGGTAATTCTCTCTCTCTTGCACACTCACACACACACAGGGGGGTCTGCATCATTTCTAGCACGCTAACGTAGGACGACACCAGGCAACACAAGGAGTATCCCAAAACAAACCCCTACGATTCTCCCCATCCCCATCTCCTCACCTGGTATACAGGGCAGGGAACTAACGTTCTGTCTAATGGCCGCAGTGACCGGTGGACTTCAAAATTCACCATACACTTTCAATATTTAACTAGCCAAATGGGATTTTTCCCCTCCCATTTTTTTTTTTAGAATAGAAAAGAACCTCCAAATGATGGCTGATTACCCTCCAAAGTGTTTGGTAGTGTAGACAATTTTACCAGCTACAGCCAAAATGCACCAGAATTTGGCTGATGGCTGGTGTTAATTTCCCACCAGGTGATACATTTATACTGGTATCCAGTGCCGTAGAACCTGAATTTAGCTAGTCTAGTGTGCGGATTTGCCTGCAGCAGACAAGACAGCAAAGCAGAGTAGAATCTCACTCCCACAGGAGCCTGGCTATTTCTTGACAGGGTTCGCGCACGTTTTTACATGACTAAATTCCACACTGTACCATTTCCAGACCCTTGACTGGATTTGAAGGTGTCGGTTGTATCTGTGATGACTGAAGTGTGATGTGTGCCGATAGTGGCAGGGCAATATGACTGCCAGCTATAGGCCACTATCACAGGAAACGAAATGACAGTGGGCTAACAGCTTCGTAAAATGTGTAGTAGTCCTATGTGTACTGAGAGTGAACGGAAACATTTTTATCTGTACATTTCCAGATATTCTTTGTGCAATTCCCAAACTTTTCACAGCCTGGGAATGATCAAATTAACTTTCCATATTTTTCCTGGAGTGTCCAGACCTGCGTGGGAACTGTGTCCTGGTGACAGATTTGAGGAAGGAGTGACTCTCTCCCAGAACCTGCAGCGTCAGCAGGACGTGCTCTCCAGCCTCCATTTAATCTACCAGACAATTTAGAAAGAGATGCATTTTTATGTGCTGTAGGGGTAACAGACAAGGCTCTTCTTACTTCACACAACTTTCTGTCTGAGTTGGCTTCGCCAGTCCATAGCAGCTTACCAGGGAATCAGCAACAAATCAACATCAGCAAAAAATATCAGGCAAGGATATCAGGCAATGACAACGAAACTCAACAAAACATCCAAATTCAGCAGAGACCAAACGAGGAGAAACAAAGGACAAATCAAACAAAAAGACAAACAAACAAACAAACAAAAAAAAAACACCTCCAGAAATCTGTTTTGGGAAAAAGTGTCCATGGCAACCTCGGCCAAAGTCTTCATCCATCTCATCCATCTCCCATTCCACTTTTCAGTGTGTCTATAAATATATATACATATAATACTATTTTCATATCATTGCTTTATGCTGGGAGTGGCTCTGGTAAGAGTTCATTTGGGAATGGCTTTAGATGGGGGTTCAGGGTCAGGGGGCGGGGTCAGCG
>OMKL01067871.1:1755-11831 GCA_900302295.1 Parasudis fraserbrunneri | reverse complement strand
CTAATAATACTGATATTGATATTGTAATGTCTATGAGAGGTCATACGGGAGAGAAACCATTTATTTGTAGTGATTGTGGGAAAGGATTTAAACGGAAATCTCATCTGAAGACACATGTTAGAAGTCATACTGGAGAGAAACCATTTAGTTGTTCAGTTTGTGGAAAAGGGTTCAGTGATAAATGGAAGTCTAAAGAAACACATGACGACTCATACAGGAAAGAAAACCTGTAGTTGTTCAGTTTGTGGAAAAGAATTCAGTAATACAGGCGCTCTGAAAAAACACATGACAACTCACACAGGAGAGAAACCATTTAGTTGTTCAGTTTGTGGAAAAGGATTTAAACTTAAGTCTGATCTGCAGAGACACATGAAAACTCATACTGGAGAGAAACCCTTTAGTTGTTCAGTTTGTGGAAAAGGATTCAGTAATAAAGCAAATCTGAAAAGACATATGACAACTCATACAGGAGAGAAACCATTTAGTTGTTCAGTTTGTGGAAAAGGATTCAGTGACAAAGGAAATCTGAACAAACACATGAGAACTCATACAGGAAAGAAACCCCGTAGTTTGTGGAAAAGGATTCAGTGGCAAAGAAAAGCTGAAAACACATGAGAAGTCATACTGGAGAGAAACCATTTAGTTCAGTTTGTGAAAAAGGGTTCAGTGATAAAAGGGTTCTGAAAAGACACATGAGAAGTCATTGGAGAGAAACCGTTTAGTTGTCCAGTTTGTGGCAAAATATTTAGTCAAAAAGGTATAACAGACACATCGGAACTCACTGGAGTGAGAAACCCTACTTGTGATAACTATTTTTATATTTTTCACACCAATTACTATTTTCTTAGTCTTCTAGTTTATAATGGAAGTCTTGGTTAAAAGCCCATGATTTGATAAGAAACATCATTCTACACATGAGGAGAAGATGTCAGGTAAACTGTCTCCCCCTTATGGTTGATCCTTTATTTCAGATCTACACTCAGTTGCCAGAGCATTGAAACAATAAGTCAGAGTTAGTCTTTATTGCTGGTGTAAGGTTTAAACGGAGGCCACTAAAACTGACTGTTTAATCTCTAAACGGAATGAGAGAGCACAGATGACCCCGTCTGATGCATAGAATATACTGATCTAGCATCTACCCTAATGTTTTGTTGAGGCACCATTTTGTTTGTAAGCAGTGAGGAGTCGTGGGCCATGTTGCATTTTGGGAGACAGTCATTCTTTGTGGCCTGTTTGATGGTGAATAGTCATTCTTTGTGGCCTGTTTGTTGACGTGTGACGGTGAATGCAGAGTATGGTATTTGTGCTGTTGGTAGGAGATATACGTTTATGGGAGTAGCATTCTGGTTTTGTACTGGTTCCTGGTGATGTTGCAGCTCATGAGGTAACTATTGTGTTAGCTGGTTACACGATTTGTTGGTAAAACTATTTAGTAGGAGTTACATTGAAGTGTAACTTTGTGAGGGTTTGGCCCCTTTTGTTTATTTGGTGAGCAGTTACTAACGGTAACCATGGCAACTTTCAAGGTAGAGGAGTTCTGTGAAAGTGATTTTGGCCGCAGTGAGTTGCACAAACTTATATTTTGAGGTAGAAGTAAAGCCAGACACTAAAAAGCTAGAGATTGTGGAAATTCTCATTACAGAGTGTACCTGAATCTGTGGAACATGCTTGCTAAATTCTTTGCAAAGAAACTAGTCCAAATCTATTTTAAAATTATTTATTTTCCAGCACCTCTTTCTTCCCGTATTGAACACACTGTTTTTGGTGGGTGTAGCACACATCACATTTTTTATTATTTCCTTCTCTGCCTGGCTACCCCATACCCCAAGAGTAAAACACTTTTACAAACTGGGCCGTACATTAAGTAGGCAGTGTTCCTGGCTCCAAAAAGCACCCTTGTGACATCAACATTCTGCACAGTTTATTTATACTTGTTAACCTGAAGAGATTAGTACCCCTGACATTTTTCCCCAGCACCTAAATAATATTTCAGACTGCTAAATCCATGCAAAGAATAAGCAAAACCCATTTTCCATAATATGTACCCTTTTAATGCTGTCTGCAAATGCACTTTGAAATCAACCAACTGGGAGCATCACAAAACACCCATGTGGCAACTTAACAACTCTTAACCCGAACCTACCTATATTTAATAGAGGTTAGGAAAGGCCTGCTCAACATTTCATTCAAATTCATCAATGTGCTTGTTTTCCCCTGTTCTTTTGTATATATTGTTTGTACTTATGCTTGGTGATTTTATCACAAACTATGAAATGCTTGAGATTATTCAAGTAGCCTACTATTTATTAAATTATTTTTTACCCTCATCCTGTGTTGTGAATTGAATTGTCATTCATAATTCGTATGTCTGTGTAAACAGCCAGCTTCTTGAGTATTACTGAACCTGTTTTCAAACTGCTCCTTTGTTTTGGCTTGTTATTAGTAGTCCAAGCACCGACTGCTGGAAACCTGTTGTATAGACCTTTTTCATGCCGGCCATTTTGATGTGTTAAAGCAGGGCAAAAACGGGTGCAACAAATAACATTAATTGATTGATTTAGGTGTGCCAGTGAGCCAGCATTGACAATACTATTGACCATTGTCAATGCTGACTACTGCACACCTACGTATGTCAAGCGGACCTATAACTAATGTCAGCTGCACCGGTTTGCCCTGCTTTTGACATGTGTAAAGTGTCTATCAGTATTCCAGATTGGGAGGTGGGCTACAGCTGACAGTTTGAGAAGTGTTATGCTCAAGGTGCCCGGCCCACATGGGCTTACGAGACACTACATACAGCTGCATTGGTTTACAACATAAAAACGAATACTGTAACTCCTACAAAGTCTTGCAAACAAATTTCCCTGCTACAGAGAAAGTTACCTTTCTAAAACACCGTTCAAGTTGATAAATGCAATCGGCATGCTTTGCTAACTGACATCACGCATGCTGACTCGCTATAACAATGTGCTTACAATAAGGAGATACAAATACATTGGTATTATATGCTAATATTATGCTATGCTTATATGCTACATCTGACAACTGATGACTTAAAACCATACAAATACAATATCTACCTCACATAGGACATTCCATACTGGCAAGTTGACCTGTAGATTTTTGAAATCCATCCATCACTTTTACAATAGCGCCACCATCAGGCCAAACAGAACAAGATATCTTGAAAAGTAATTGCTGGATTGTACACATACAATTTGCTGTGCACATTCATGACCTCAAGGAGAAACATATGTTTATGGTGAACCCATGAACTTTTCCTCTAGTGCCACCACCAGGCCCCTAGCGGAACAACCCTATCGATTTTGGTCATTCCATTACCTTTTCTCTAGCGCCACCATCAGGCCAAACTGACAAGATACCTTGACCTTTCCTCTAGTGGCAGCATAATGCCATAATGCCCAATGGTGTAGTGCATAATGCCTAAAAATGCATAATGTCCGATCACCAATGCCCAGTGCATAATTCCATAATGCTTAATGGCATAATGCACAATGCTTATTGCTTATGCTTCAGTGTCCCATATGCCCAATGCTTGGACCCCTGCAATGGCCGCATGCGGCTATATTTCCATTTTTATTTACTTTTGTATGTTATTTTATCTTAATATGACTAGTGCTCTGATGTGTCTAGTGCTCTTACTGCTGAGCTGACATGTTCTCTCGTACATTTCATTGGACTGTTGACCTTGACATATGACTAATAAAGAAACTTGAACTTGTTTTTCAATCTCATTACATTTTTTAACAGAAGGTATGTTGATGTAAAATTGCCCAAAATGTTAGAACTGTTGTTGTGAAAATGATGACTAAAGCCCTTTGATCTCTATTACCCTGGATATTAACAGAATCAAACCATTTCAGATATCTAATCTGCTTCCCTGAAAACATTGCATAATCTACTCGGTTACCCTCATTGGCCCATCAGTCAGTCTGCCAGTTGTCAGTAGTTGTAAAGGATATCGCCTACCTAGTCCACAAAGAAGTAATGAAACTAGGTTGCTACAATTTCGTAAATTTTTGTGGTTCAAAAACATCCACAGCAACTGTGACAATTTAGCACAGATTAGCCAATGTTAATCATAGCAACCGATCTCACTGGTCCCATGAATTTGTTTACATTTGAAAGCTTAATATATTATGATACTAACTTGGCATCTCCTCAACATACTGAGAGTTGGCTGTGCTCAGAGAGGGTGCCGGTGCACTAAATATCAAATCAAATGATACATCTGAAGCTGAAAAAGAATTACACTCCTGACATTAACATTCCACACGAAGCTGTTTCTGACTGACTTTTCAAAGTAATCGTTTTTATCTTTTCTGTTTTTATATTTGCCTTTTATTTTATTTTTATCTTAATTATACTTGAAATGTCAGGACTACACTGCCACTTTGCTTCTTTTACTAGTTGTATTTGCACTACATTGTTTCTGTGAACTTTACATATATTTACTTCAGCATTGCACTAATCAATATTTTATTACACAAATAAAGAATTGGATTAATCTTCCATAATTTATTACGGTGACATGTGGTATGCAACATATGAATAATGCTGTTAATGCAGTCTACATCACAAGGGGGTTTATGTCAAAAGTATAGTTTAACTAGATGGTTGCTCTTGTTAATGCAGGGATTTTCACTTCTGCACACATTAGTCTGACATGGTCGCTGATGTTAAAACCACAATCTGCCAACACCAAGTCTTCAGGCAATAGTTTATGAGGAAGGCCACTGTTCTCCGTCACATGCTTGTCACTGGCATGACCTCCCCACCCTTTGGAAATGAAAGAGATAGCTCCCTGTGGTGTAATACCAATGAGATACTTCATGGTCTGCCTGTGTTTGTAGTGGGAAAATGTCTGTGCTCTAGCTTTCAGATTTGATGCTCTCTCAATGTAAATTTCAAAGCAGCCCACAATAACCGCAACATGATTGCCAAAAGCCTCCACAAACTGATGTGGCATGCTGCCTTGCAAGCAATGTCTCTCTGGCCAGCGCACCACAGAGCTGAGGTGTGTAAACAATGCACCTACGGTGTTTCTGGACATGGTGGACACAGTCTTTCGGTCAATGCGGAAGAGGTAGAGGCAGGGAAGAATCTGCATCAGCACATCCATCACAACAGCAAAACATGGAAGCCCAGTGTAGTACTTGGCCTTCACATCATCATCTTTCAAGAAATGCTCTTCCATCTTCTTTTGGGAGAGGTCGTCCTTCAGCAACCTGTTTTCCTCCTAAAAGTGCTTAATTTTGGCATGCCTACAGCTACAAAAACTTAATTCCTGCTGTTCTCCAGTGTTGTCCTTTGGTGCAGTTTCATCCACCTGCGACCTCTGCAACTACATCCAGTGGTGCAGCTTCATCCACTTGTGACCTCCGTGCAGCTACATCTGGTGGTGTTGCTTCATCCATCTCTGACCTCTCGCCAGCTAAATCCTGTGGTGCTGCTTCATCCAATTGTGCTGCAGGTGCAGTGTTGTTCCCTGTGAGAGCTTGCTGCAACCCGCTCAGTGTGCATTGGTTTGACTTCTGTGTGCCTGAGGTGTAATTAAGGTACCCAGTCAGGATCCCAGTAAATTCTGTGTGATTCCTCACAATCCTGTTCTCTACAAAAAGGGGATGTGAGGAATCACACTGGGCTTTCTTCCTGTTCTGGAGCACATATCTCAGACAGCTGTCTCTGTGGGTTCCCTTAGCTGGTATGCCCAACCTATATTAATGCTCCACCGCATTAGGATGAGGTTGGGAGAAAATACCATCGTCCAGAAATCAAATGACAAAGTGGCGCAACTCAATGTAGAGCCTTGAAAATTACTTTGTTGGCTAAGTCATTACAATGCCTTGGTCACGCTATGCTGAAATATTCACTTGATCGTAAAGGGCAATATTTATAATCCAGCACTGTTAGCAATTTTGGTGTGGCAGGTCACCTGCAACAGCAGTCACGTGACAGAGTATGTCACTCCGTTTGAGGAAACGCCATATGCAAAACAGTATGCAATATGCTGGATTGTAAACATTGCCCTTTTCAAATGATGGGAGTGAATATTTCAACCCAACAAAGTAATTCTCAAGGCACTACTGTCACAGGTCAAACCAGTCCTGTGCATGTATAAGGCCTTTGCTTTAATGCTGCGAAACGGAATAGCCTCTGGGTACCTGGTAGCCGTATCCAGGATGGTCAGCAGGTATTTGTTTCCTTTCTTTGTCCTGGGCAAAGGACCAACACAGTTAATCATAAGGTGGGAAAATGGTTCACTTTCCTCTGACAATGCTTTCAATGGGGCTACTGGTGGGACCCTACCGGACTTTCCCACCACCTGGCAGGCATGACATGTTCTATAAAATCTCTTAAAGTCTCTGCACAGACGAGGCCAATAAAAATGCCTCTCAACCCTCTAGAGAGTTTTCTTAAACCCCACATGACCACCAAATTGGGACTTGTGGGCCAAGTAGAGCACTTCTCCACAATAGCCCCTGGGCAACACTACCTACTCGTAGCTGGTCCACTTTCCAGTGGCAGGTCGAGCCGCTGCTCTCCATTTTCAGAGGAGAATCTTATACCCAGTGGGGACCTTACTTATCTCACCAGCTGATGTCGTCACCTTCAGGGCATAGTCCAGGGATGGGTCCTCCTTTTGCTCTTTAATCATGAACTGACAACTCAGGGAAATGGCATCCAGTTCTACTGGAGCCATCTCCACAACCCCATCTTAAGAACCCCCGACCTGGTCCTGCCCAGCCACTGGCTCATCAGGCCCAGCCCCTGACTCCACAGCAGCTTCCTGCCAATCAACACCATCATGTTGGACCAAGAGGGAATCAGACAGGTCTATAGGTGGTTCCCCAGGATTAGGTTGATACCCCCTAGTCGTAGGTCATTTGCCACTGCAATATCCACACACCCTGTGACCAGCTCCGAGTGTAGAAAGAGTCGCTGCACAGGCATACTTTCATAGCCTCCACCAATGCCCCTCACTAACCTCCATTTGCCTGTAAAGGTAGAGCCCCTTTTGAGGTAGGGTCCAGTATCTCTTAGTATGATAATGGGTACCTGCACCGACTCAGGTCAGGTGGAACCTCTTTTCCTGATGATATGAGACCCACTAACTTAAATGGGCTACCGCTCCATCCTGCACTGGGACAATTGGTCTTCTTATGGCCAAACTGGTGGCATCAGAAACAGTGAAGCTCAGACGAAGGTGTAGAGCCACGGCCTGATGAATAGACAGCTCCATTTGGCTTGGCTCCAATTGGTGGGGTGGTTCTTCTCCGTCCCCTGGGGGTGCCATGCCCCATTTCCCATGGATTTCTTGGGCTGAGAATCCCAACCTTGCTTCTCCTCAAAAGGCCGCCATTTCCCACTCACTCTTCCAAGCTTGCCACCATGAGCCACTTCATGATTGTCTGCCAGCTTGGCCGCCTGACAGGGATCTGTAACGTTTCTCTCATTCAAGTATACCTCCACCTCAGTAAGGACACTATCTTTGAACTGCTCCAGCAGGAGCAAGTTCCACTGCTCATCATGGTCAAAAGCCTTACTGGCTTCAGTCCACCGCTTGAGAGCCACATCCTGCTTCCGCCAAATGTCCAAGTATGACTCACCACGCTGTCCTCTCAACTCCAGAAATACTTGCCTATACGCCTCTGGAACACTGCCATAGGTCTCCAACACAGCCTTTTTAAGACTATCGTATTTTAAGCCTATGCGACAGTCCAATGCTGCTCGTTGGGCCTTGCCAGTTAACACACTCTGGATCAGAAGTGCCCATTTTTCTTCTGGTCAGTCACTCTCCTTAGCCACCCTTTCAAAGATAAAAAGGAATTTTCATCAATGGATGGCATAAGATTGCATACTCGGCTCAAATCTAAACCAATCTCTGACCTACACACTGCTTGTACAGTTTTTTTCTAGCTCCAATTTGGCCAACATCTCTTCTTTCACTGCGGCCAACTTGGCCAGCTTCTCCTCATGAGCCCACTGATTTTCTTTACTCTCTGTTTCCCTGGTGTATTTTTCCATTTCTTCCTGTTTTCTTTTAATTTCTTCCTGTTTTTCCCACCTAGCTGCCAAACTGAGAATCAACTGAGCCGCTATAGCTGGCTTTCTCATCTCCTTTGTCCACTCGCCATCCTCCACATTAGCTGGGCTAATCAGCTGATACTTAGTTAAACTATCAAACTGTTATTCGGTCATCCCCCTCGCACCAGAGGAAATGTCAACATGACTAGTGGCCATTTTTGCACTTTACCTGGATCCATATAACTGCAGTTACACTCGTAACCATTAATATGACGCTTCACTGGCGATAGTGTTACTCCACACAGCACCTAACCCATCTGGCTAGCTCACCAGCACTGCCTGTCACCATCACGCTCACAAGCGCACACACACAGGCCTTCACTTGCCTTCTCGCTCAAACCGAGACCAAACAGGAAAACCACTTACAAGTAAAACCACTGTGGCACACACAAACTACACAAACACAAGCATATATAAAGTACACAGCACCAATGAAAAAGCCAAGCGCACACTCACAGAGGTTACCACAGTTCACTGCCCTTTACTCTCATCAAAGCCGCTTAGCTTTCAACTTAAAACCCGACACGCACATCTCGCAATCAACAACCAGTTGAGTTTGCTTAGCCTCCAGCCACACTAACAAACACAGCACCAGACAGAGCCACCGTGTAAAACACACACCATCAGCACGCCCCACCACGCTTCATGAAATAGACCTATCCTGCTTAGCGTAACCTGCCTAGCTGGTCGATTTTATCCTAGCCTTAACATGCTAACAGCTGCCTTTTTACACCAATGTAGTCTATTTTCATGAATGTACTGGTCACAGCAGATTGTCTGCTTTCAAGCACAAGCTCCACTATCTAAGAGCTACTCTCGCAGGCGCACGCTTGCTTACTGAGCCAAATATGACTCTTGTGCTTTCCCATTCATAAGCAGAGGACTTTTTGGAACTTACATTTCTACCAATAGGCTAACACAACATTTCTAGCCAGCCAATTTTTCACATTTATTTAGCCTACAGCTAACGTAGCTACCTACTTTTGAGTTTCCGAATCCTGGACGGGCCTCCCAGAAATGCCACAGGTCCAACAAGTCCTGTGCATGTAGAAGTACACAGTTGGACTCTAGGGGATAACCAGAACCCAGTTGTCCTGTGATTGTAAAGTGTCACCACAGAGAGGAACAAATACTACGATATGTGATTTGTACTTTTAGCTCAAACATATGCTCTCATGACATCAGGTTCATTAGATCCTTGAGAAAACACAACCAACTGCTTAAAAAAGTGAAAGGTTTTATTGACAATTAAATCTAACACAGATGATGGATGGCAAAATAATAAAACAAGAAATCAATGATAAAAAAAACAAAGATAAAGCAAATACTAGAAAACTATTGAGAAAATGAAATACAGTAATGACCATAAGACTAAGGATGAGGCTTTTCCACCTGGTAGATTACTAGAGAAGTACACTTAAAACAGGGTCCTGCAACATCATTTCAGTCAATGAGTATCACCGTAAATGGCACGTTGGTTAACATTGAACTCGTAATAAAACACAGCAAACAGGTTCAACACGTGGGAAGAACAATTCTTCAAATGTGAGTTTTGCACATCTAGTAAGAATTAGGATTAAGACTCTCAAACTTGGAGTTTACACATCTAATAAGAATTAGGATTAAGACTCTCAAACATGGAGTTTACATATCTAATAAGAATCAAAGATCACATTCACAAGCATGAGATTTACACATCTAGTAAAAATGACGGCTAAGACTCACAATGTTAAGTTTACCATCTCCTTGGAATACAACTAAAACATCATCGCCGCTTATGCTCAACACCCACAATAATAATAGTAACCCAAACAAGCGAGCAGCCCCAAAGTCCCAAGATAGCCCTACCCCTACAACAAAAAAGAAAGGAACCGAATAAAATCACAAGAACTAGATTAAAAGAGAACCATAAGACATGTTTTGCACACTCACGACCCGCCCAAGTCTGAATCTGAGAGTAGTCCAGT
>OMKL01067870.1:0-13280 GCA_900302295.1 Parasudis fraserbrunneri | reverse complement strand
TGGTTAGCTCTCCCTCTCTGGTTACTGATTAACCTACCAAGCATTGAGTCAGGGGCTCAGCTGCCGTGACTCATTGCTGGCTTTATACTGTTTGGCTGCTCATAGATAAATGGGTCAGAGAGAGAGAGAGAGAGAGAGAGAGAGAGAGAGAGAGAGAGAGACCACCCAATGTCCTTGTTCCAGCTCTGTGTTGACTTAAGGGCATGATGCAAGCAGAAGCAGTGGGAAGGAGGGAGGGAGATGGGATGAGAACGAGAGAGAGAGAGAGAGAGAGAGCTTCACTTTCACAACAGAGGAGTTGGATGAGGTGGGAAAGTCGAGCTTGTTTGTGTTTTTAAGTCACTGAATGACACTGAGTCACTGAAATGTCGCCATGCTGTGTCGGTATTTGTCAAAATGGAATGGAGCGCTTTGTCGATAAATTACTCAAGTTCTTGGATTTGTTTGGTTTTGTAATTTCTGTGGTTATTTCCCCATCAACTTAGTTGGAAGTGAAATGGTGGGCAACAGCACACTCATGATGAAGAGTCAATTCTAACACGCACACGCACATGCACACACACACACACACATACACACATACACATACACACATACATACATACATACATACATATCAGTGTGAAGACATTCCATTGATTTATATTAATATATAATAATTTATCAATCCCTTACCCATAACCACTAAATACACTAACCCTAGCCCCCAAACTTAACATGTCCCTAATTCTAACCTTAACCCTTCACCCTAATAACAACTCCTTTTCAGAGTGAGGATGGAAAAAGTGTTCTTAACTGTAAGAGTATCATAATCGTTAATAGGACATTTTTCACAAGGATAAGGGTACAAGGACAGGGTTATAAGAAGTGTGCGTAAACACACACACACACACACACACACACACACACACACTTAAACACATGATACTATCGTTAACATAGTGTTTCCACAAGATCAACATTATGCCATTTAGTGTGGTATATTAAGGCTTCTCTTTCACGTCTTAGAGAGCAGGACGTCATGTCCTGGGAAAAGTACACACAACCCTCAAGTGTCCTTTATGGGTAGGAATGACAGGTATGACACCCTACGGTATGTACTAAAGAGGCAACATCCTTGAACATAACAAGGAAAATCCTTCACTGACACCTGATTCAACAGCGAAGGACAAGTTAGATTTTCTCATCAGAAAGAGAGATATCGTGTTATTGCTCTTTGCTTAGAGCCCCAATACGGGATTTTATTTCACCATATAAATATTGGGTTATTGGGTTATAAATACAGTAGCCTATATTCACATACATTCTTGAGCAGTTTCCCCTTTAGATGGAAAATAAGCTATTTGGGAGTTTGGTTGGATAAGGACCTAAATTTCAAAGAGCACATCTGCAAGCTGACAAAAAAAAACCCTGAAAATTAAGCTTGGTTTCTTTTTTCGTAACAAGCATTGCTTCCCTCATTACACCAGGCAAAGACTAGTTTCCTCCACCTTCTCACCAGTTCTAGACTACTATATGCATGCTCCAGTTTGCACACTCCAAACTCTTGATTCACTTTACCACTCAGCCTTACGTTTTATTACTAATCTTGCACCACTAACTCACTACTGCATCCTGTGTCAGAAACTACACTGGAACTCATAAAAAACTGTTGCTTTTTATTTTATTTTATATATATTATTAACCCTTTCATGTGTTTCTCAGAATGATATGTTGTAATTCAGTTCTGATCTGAAAGGGTTAAACTAGTAAATTATTCAAAGTAAAAGGCAAAATGAAGTGTCCCCAGGAACTGAAATGGTAATTGATTTATCTAATGATGAGTAATTTCTGCAGACAATGTTCATCGACAGAAGCAGAAAAGTTGTAACTACACAGGAAGAGAATAATTCTCCCTAAAAGTGGTCTTTAATATTCTCAAAGAGACTTGCCACATCCTTTTTCCTTCTCCTAATCTGACTGAATTCACAGTGGCCAAAAGATATAAACATATTTCATGTAAAATGTGTTATTAAAGGACTTTTTTTTATTTTTATTAAATGTATGTATAAGATTTTAATTTGTTAGATTTGTGCATTTGTTTGCAAAAAACAACCAAACTTAAAAACATAAAAAATATAAAGGGATAGTTCCCCCAGTGAATTTTTTTCCTTGCTGCATTTGATTCCCTTCGACAGTTTTTGCTCAAATTTACTGATCCTTCGGCCTAAAACAGTTCAATTTATTTTTGTGAATATATCATGTCTGTGATGTCATCAAGATGTACAGGCTGTGCAATGACACTGATTAGAAGACTGATTTTGAGGACAGATGGATGGTTTGTCTGAGAGTTACAAACAAACCCTCAAACAATGTGACAATGTGAATGTGACAATGTATTCTAGAAATAACCGCGGGTACGTTCGTCATCTGTCAGGAGTCAGTAGCTAGTGTTCACTAAAGAATCCATTAGAATAACAGTATATGTATACTGAAATTCACTGGTATATTCTCCTTTATGTCTCACGAAATTACTGGTTTATTCACATTCCAGTTAAGAAAGATTCAACATTGTGTATTCAATTTTGTCCATATCATACATCTTAAGCAAATATCTTAAAACACTCCCTGAAGCCAAAAGTGAACAGTCATTGTATTTTATGATAACCAGCCCAGGTGTTTGATTCTCACACACAGTGGATATTGGGTGACTTGTCACATTCATTCCTCAAAGACTTTATGAGTGCTGGAAAGACTCCAACTAGGCTGTTGGGTATATAAGCCTTGATGCTGTGGGACTGAGGCACGCACCACTGAGAGGTGAAAAAACGATGATGTGGACTCTCTTGCTTCTTTGCAGTGTGATCATATCCCATGGCGTGCAAGGTATGTCATGTCTTGGTGTTGTATACTCTATACTTTTGTATACTCTGTCATTTTTAATCAGTGACTCTTTGTTTCCCCTAAAAAGACATTGTTCATTAATAATATCAACCTTCTATTGCTTTTCTTTTTTTTTTTTCAGGGTATTGGACAGACTATTGTGAGTTTGACTGATCAGCCTGAATCCCTAATACCATTTGCTGCCTACTATAGTTGCACCTACATGGCTTGATGCACCTGTGCCTTCCCATGGCAACAGTCAGCAGAATGCGGCTACAGTAACACCATTGTTACCATATACGTAACTACCGTAGATATTGTAGTTGGCGGGGTTGGGAAGGGTACTTTCAAACTTTTATCTATTACCGATGAATGATTACATGCTTAGAATTGTAATCAGTCAGAGAGTCTACTGGAATACTCAAACTAAGTCATGGAATTAGACTCATTTTCAGTTGCTTTGCCTCCAAAATACAAGGAAAATGCAATTGCATTTTATTCCTATTATCAGACCATAATTTGAATTGCAGGATTATCATCGTGTAATATCAACCACAATTGTTTAGTTGTGTAAAATGATGTTTGTGTCTCTAATCTCACAATCAGAATGTTTTTTTCCCTTCAAGCATATTTTTGAGTAATTCAAATTTTCTTTTTATTCAGATCTCTGTAGTATTATTACTGTAGTATGATTGTTTTAACAGTAATGTAACTGTAATGGAATACAATTTTTTTTTGTAAATCATCAACTGTTTTTCTATAATCTCATTACATGCGATATGTTACTCCCTAAACTTGGTAGCCTAGTTACAGTATAGATAGATAGGAATTCTGACCAGCATACAGTAGCCTACATTCATTTTTCAGTAGGATATCCATCATATTTCCCTGTTTATTTGTCTTGACTTGACTAACCAGCCCATAACTTGCCCTGTCCCTTGTCTTGGAGTGCTGATCTTTCTTCTACATGATTTTTCCCCTCTATGTGATATCATGTAATCAATTCAATAGATACGCCTGAGCCAACAGATGCGTCGACGGCTGAGAGAGTAGGGCCAACAGGTAGGCTGTCACCAACTGTAACAGGTCTTGTAGATAATATTTGTTTCCTGAAAATCAAAGTTCTCTCTGTCTGCCTTAGGAACACAGGAGGCAATAATGGTTTAATGGTTTATATTTTTACATGATAAAATGAAATGATTCAAATGAGACTAACTACATGTCTGAGAGAGATGTGTAGCCTAGTGTAGATCAGCAAGAGAAAAAAGGTATAACTTCAGGTTACCAACATTTTGGGAAACTATAGCCCCTGAACTGAATTTTTGGTAATCTGCTTTTTTATTTCATCTCATCAAACACACTTCAGTTGAGTTCACACAGTAAATTCTTCAGATCTCTAGATTTCTTCTAATTTAACCTAGTTTTCATAGGAATTATCATGTGTCTAAAGACCATGGATTTTGCCCAGAAGACTAAAATGTGTGTACACTTTGGGAGTTGGGTGACATTGAGAACGGAATTAATTTTGTCTTTCACTGTACCAGTTATAGTAACCTGAGGAAACGTGTTTGATAGAGTGCAAGTAAAAAGATCCAAAATTATTTTGGGCAGCTATGTTAAAAAGCCTGCTCAGTGAGGACGTTTTTGCTTTAGCTATGTTCAAATCTAAAGCTTGAAATAGAAGACATTTTTTTTTATATCTATAAACAGGTTGGCTCTCCCCTATATGCAGTAAAGAACCACCGATACTTCTTTGCAGGCACCAGCGTGTATTATTATGTGTTGAGCAATAATGACGTACATGTTTGCTGGAATATAGTGTCTTGTAAGCCCTTATGGGATGGGCACCTTGAATGGTGCCTGACACCTAAAGATGCATTAACTAAGATTTCAATGATTTAAAGTGACACACACACGCACACACACGCACACGCTATTACATGGAATAAGCATGTCATTTAGTAGTTGAATCTACAAGGTCCGCATCGCCAGACTGTGTCATATGTGGTCTTTGTAGACTCAACCACTAAATGATGTGCATATTCCACATAATTGTGTGTGTGGTCTACATGTCTATGTGGCCCTCACTTCAGATCACTGAAATCTTAGTTAATCAAATGAAAATGAAAAAATGACTCAGTGAAATGCTCAGTGAACTGACATCCTGGTCTGAATTATATATGATAAGTTTGTGTATAGGTTAAGTCTCAGTGAGTGTACTTGGGCTCATGGTTTCGCATTGACCAAACACTTGATGTTATTTCCCTTCAGGTGAACCCTGTGGGGGGTACCTGTACAGTACCAGCGGCCAATTCTACAGCCCAGGCTATCCAGGAAAATATCCCAACAATGTAGACTGTGTGTGGTACATCCGTCCAGGCAGCCAAATTATAGAGCTGCAGTTCCTAAACGTAAAGTAAGCGTGCTCTGATAACCTGATCGCCGGTTTTTCCCTCATCCTATAGTATGCTCATGTTTTATGAATATGTCATTAAGCCTCTTATCTTACAGACTGTCAATAGAATGAAGGTCGAGAGACCTCTGCTATATTATAAAGGCTTCCGTAACTGTTATATTGATATGTCTTCCATTGCTTTAACTTTCAACCTCTGCTCTTCTTCAATAATCACAGTGTGGAGGGAGATTTCAACTGCAGGTATGATGCCATATATGTCTATGATGGCAGCAGCACCAGCAGCAGGCTCCTGGGCAAGCTGTGTGGTGGCCAGAGCTCCACCTTTTACTCCACCAGTTATTACATGACTGTGCGCTTCAGAAGTGACGACTCCTCTAACTATAACGGATTTGAGGCCCAGTACAGCATCGTGGGTAAGAGTCACTCACTGCGGTGATGACCTGTAAGAGAAATTACGTAGACCTGTTTAAAGAGCAACTAAACACCACAAATAAATCCATTGGGAGACTGCTGTCTAATGGTTAAATGTATGCAGTTGCCATTGCAATCTGGTGCCTAGAAATGTAGTTTCACTCAGATTTTACACTCAGGACTTAAACTTTATGTTCATCGCAAACGTTTCTCAGACAGGCCTCTTCATCATGTAGATCAGTTGTATGTCATCAAATACATAAGCTTAGAGAAAAAAAATATAACCCATGAGAGATGCATGGAAACCCAGAACCCATGATGTAAATGCTGAAAGTCACTCTGTTGTCTGTTCTCCCTGTAGCTGGAGGATCCTGCAGATATAACTGTGGCTACCGGGTTGGAAACTGCTCCTGCACCAATTACTGTGAATACAGTGGTGACTGCTGCTCTGACTATGAAAGTAAGGCCAGGGTATAACAGAACTCTGACTATGAAAGTAAGGCCAGGGTATAACAGAACTCTGACTATGAAAGTAAGGCCAGGGTATAACAGAACTCTGACTATGAAAGTAAGGCCAGGGTATAACAGAACTCTGACTATGAAAGTAAGGCCAGGGTATAACAGAACTCTGACTATGAAAGTAAGGCCAGGGTATAACAGAACTCTGACTATGAAAGTAAGGCCAGGGTATAACAGAACTCTGACTATGAAAGTAAGGCCAGGGTATAACAGAACTCTGACTATGAAAGTAAGGCCAGGGTATAACAGAACTCTGACTATGAAAGTAAGGCCAGGGTATAACAGAACTCTGACTATGAAAGTAAGGCCAGGGTATAACAGAACTCTGACTATGAAAGTAAGGCCAGGGTATAACAGAACTCTGATTTATGAAAGTAAGGCCAGGGTATAACAGAACTCTGATTGCAGTTTCAATGGTCAGTTCTCTGAACATGATTTTGTGTTTTCTCGATCCAGTGGTCACTCCTATGCTATGTTTTTGTTTTGTAAAGTGTATGGTTGTGGGGCCTCAACCACATTGCCTCCATCCGAACCTACTACAGAAGCTATATCAGAACACCCTACAGGTACCTTATACTTTATCAGTCAAGATCAACGTTGATGATTAAAATGGAATGAGATGATTCAAAATAAAAATCACAGATTATTTTATGTTTCTCACATTACTGTTTAAGGCAATAAAAACAAATGGCAATGAATTTGATTTTAATATTTTGATGTAACTAATTTACTAGTTTAAGATATACTAATGGCATTAATGGCACTTAACCATTGCTATGAATTACAATGTCGTGAAATGTCTTCTAGCTCAGGCCTCATGTCGTTACAACTGCGGCTATCACATGGGAAGCTGCTCCTGCTCAAGCTCCTGTCACCACTATGGCGACTGTTGCTATGACTACAACAGTAAGTGTTCATCAACTCAACAGCTTTCACAACCTCAACCCCTGATGGTGAATGTAGAAGGCCATTCATCGCTGGACTAATTGGCCAATAATTTTCCTGTCTCTTATTCATGATTGCAGAATAAACCAGTCACTAGTATGTCATGTTGTTTATGCATTAGATACCTTGTAGAAGATGAGTAGAAGTATCAGACTAGTTAGTTTGATTGAGATGCTGACGTCTTTGTAATTCTTATCTCTCTGTCATGTAGCCTACTGCCAAGCCACCACTGAACCACCACTGGACACAACAGGTATTTACACCTCTTTAACGACCCTAAATGGTTGGGGGAAAAGTTACGCCGAGCAAAAATGTGTTAAAATTTATTACTCTGAGTCCCAGCATATTTCATCAAATATACTTTTTCCAAGTACGCTAGGAGTGTAGTATGAGCATCATTTGTAATGCCAAAAACCTCAAGTCAGCTTTGCCTGAGATTGGTGACCGAGACTCATTTCTCCTTTCTCAGCACCATACTGTGGGGGCTCCCTGCATGGCTCTGGGTCTTTCTCCAGTCCTTTCTACCCCAACTACTACCATGACAACGCACACTGTGTGTGGTACTTGACAGCTCCTTACGACCAAAGAATCTTCCTCTCAATCATTGACCTCCAGTGAGTGAATTTCATTTTAAGTCTTAAAGATGTTGATTTCATGAACTTGATATGAGACACCCTGAACAGCATTATGATGACAGTTAGTACCAATGAAAAACAGAAATGACTAATCTAATTTGTGCAGAAATAGAAATGCTGTGTAGAAATAGGCCATGAATCAACAAAATATATATTATCTCACAAAAATAATTTTGTTATCATCAATAAGATCCTTTTATACATTTGAACTACTAAGCACATGCCGCATCTCTCTGCTTTTAATCTGTCACTCATCAATGATGATTATTATCTTTTTGCACCCAGGATGGAGAACTGCTGTGGCTGTGACTACATCAACATCTACGATGGGCCGTATGTCGGCTCTGGTTTCCTAGGGAAAGTGTGTAGCGGCAATAGCACTTCGAACACCTTCCTCTCCTCCTCCAACCATATGACTGTTGTTTTCCGGTCCGACAGCTCAGTGGTCGGCAGAGGTTTCAATGCAGAATTCTCCAGCACTCTCTCATCAAGCACAGGTGATCCTCTGACTGTAGAGTAAATCAGAGGTTCTCCTTTTCGTGTCAAGGACCCCCAAATTGTTACAGAGTAGGCTGCAGCCCCCCATTTGAAGAGATTTTGTCTAAGGGACCCTTGTCCGATAAGATTTCTGTTGTTAGATAACATTAAATCCAGAATTATATACCTGATACACCAGTGGATAAAGTGAAACCTCTGATCAGAATAGTCACACATATATTTCCTCATTGGCCAAACCCACTGAATGAAATAGTGAAGTTGAATTATTCCTCATTTTTCTGGGGACCCCCCTGGAATCCCTTCAAGGTCCATGTTGAGAACCACTGATGTAAATCATCTGTATTGAACAATGGTGTTTTCCCAGATCAAGCAATCAAACTGATTTGTCATCTATATCACTATCAAACATTGATTTGTGAATTTAAAGACTGTTGTTCTTAAGCTATCCCATGTGTATCCACATTATGTTAAATCTTAAGGATATTTGCCCTGGATTCATGTAATTCTTATGTGTCATTGTGTGTTTTTACTGTAAGCCAACCCAAAAATAGGACCTAAAAGTCAACCAGACTGAACAGACCCTTTTTTGGTCAACGTTCATCTGTGGGCAATACTCTGGTTCTGGTTCCAAACAGCGCGCACAACTTTTGGGGAAGAGACTCATTCCAGGGACATGAGAGCGTTTGCATGGATAGGTCGCATGGTTTAATTCAGACTGTTCCTGGAGCAGTGCCCTGGAGTCTCTCCTCAAAAGATACGCGCCCACTGGACACAGAAGCAGAGTTTTGCCCACAAACATCATCGTTGAAAAACGGTAAAGGGTCTATAGGCACTGTGTCTTTTGCGGTGAAGCAAATCACAACCCTTTGATCAGATCCATGTAGAATTGAAGAAAAAAGGTTCCTAAATGTTTGAGAAAGATGTTTTCGATTTTAACATCATCAAAATAAAATTATGAGCAGAAATAAAGATTTTACCAGAAACTCTTTGTACATTTTGTAAAGTTAAATTGTGCTCTCCTGTTGTTGCCTTGACAGGTAGCGTCCACTGCTCCTCAGACAACATGGACATTGTGATTGCCAGGTCCTATCTGAACTCTCTGGGCTATGATGGCCATGATGTGTACCTCAACGACCAATACTGCAGACCTCAGGTCTCCAGTCATCAAGTGGTGTTCAGCTTTCCAATAAATACTTGTGGCACAGTGAGAACGGTAAGCATGCCATCTCGGAGGACAACAGCAAAAACGATCCAGATTATTTCAAGATCATTCTCCATCCACAACAGAATTTAGTGTGATCAATGCATAAATACACCAAATTTGTGTGATTATTCTCACTCTCTGCTCTCTACTTTGAACAGTTTGAGAATGGCAGGGTGGTGTACACCAATGCTGTCCGCGCCTACACCTCCGGATACGGTGAGATCACGCGCCAGTCCCACTTCAAGCTGAATGTGACCTGCAGGATGGAGCAGGACACGATGGTACAAATTATGTACAAGGTCCGTGAGGAGGACAACAGCAGCATTGCAGGCACAGGCAGATTCAATGGCACCATGGCTTTCTACACCTCCAGCAACTTCTACTACCAGGTATAATTTTTTTATTTGCAGCTTGTAAATGTTAAGTAACTTACAGGAGCTCAACTTGAGGACTTTCAATAATAATTGTCAATACCGCGCAAAAATGAATCGTTTAAAATGGCCATGGGAAACTCGGTGTGGGACACCACACGTCCTTTGAAGATGAAATCATAGACATGGAATCAATTGGGGCACTTTCGTCTGTGATTGTTTTCCTCTAACCAGGTGACAGAGGTTCCATACACAGTGGTCCTCAACCAGCCAATGTATGTCCAGGTGAACCTGAGAAGGGATGACAACAGCCTGGTCCTCTTCCTGGACACGTGTGTGGCCTCGCCCTCGCCCCATGACTTCAACAGCAGATACTACACCCTCGTCCGTAATGGGTAAAATTACATAGTGATGAGGATCAGTCAGAAAGTACTGTGTGGTAAGAGGACTTGGACAAGATAGCAAGTGCTGCTAGGTTGTTTTTCAGTGAGGTGGTGTTAAGTACAGTAAGTTTCTGTATTACTATTATTCAATTATGAATCCAACTTGGCATGTGTTCCTCTGATCTATACATACTCCCTGTATCATCCAGTAAGGCCATCTCTGTCTCATCCTCAGATGTTCCAGAGACAGCACCTACTATGCCTACGTCTCTGGTTCCCAAAGCTACGCCCGTTTCACCTTCCAGGCCTTCCAGTTCCTGCGAGCCCATGAGTCAGTGTACTTGCAGTGCAAGATCCTCATCTGCCAAGCCTCTGACTACAACTCACGCTGCCGTCGGGGCTGCCAGACCCGCAAAGCTAGAGACTTGGGGTCAGCCCACGAGAGCCATACTCTGGTCCTGGGCCCCATTCAACTCAAAGGTGGGAGGTCATTTACACTAGGTTTTGATATAAGTGGATGGGAGGATGTATTGCTGTAGGCTAATAATGTGCACCATATGGGCCTAAATGGGGTGGCAGGATGGGCTAGAGGTAGTGAGGCCGACGAGTAACCAAAGGGTCACTGGCTTGATCCTGGGTGTGTTCCAGTTGTGAGCTATATCTGCCAAAGTGCCCTTTAGCAAGGCACTAAACCCCAAAACTGCTCCAGGGGCGCTGTAACCCTGCTCTATGAAGAAATGCATATAGGGGACTGTGTGCATGTGTAACTGGGAGGGATAGCCAGAAAGTCACATTTCAATTGTGTTGTGTGAACTAACAAAGTAAATCTTCTAAATGTTGTACTTCCTTCTGGTAATAAACATAATACTACCACAAATGACATGTTGTTGTTGTCCCCCCCACCCCCCAGACCTTGAGAAGCAAGATGAAGGGAAGGAGGAGGTGGTCAAGGCTGAAGTTGAAGCTTGATACTCCAATGACCATCTTTTCAACCATCACTTCTAATCAATAGTGCTCCTACTTCTCTGTTCACTCTGTGGCCTTGAATTACATTCACAGCTCTATGTCATGTCACTTTTCATCTTCTGTCCTGTAGCAAAATTATTAAAAGCATCATCAAAAGACAATTTCTGTATGTTTCTTCCCTCCAGCCTCATTCTTGCTCAAAGATCACATAGGAGTACCCTAGGATGCATTGTACATGGGGTGAAACTGCAATAACATGCTATGTCAATCAGTAGACTAAATGAAATTCAGAGAAAGACAGAACAAACAAAAGAGAGAAATACAAATGAGACAAAGAGCTGATCTGTTAGAAAACACTTTACTTATAAATTAGTTCAGATTAAACCATCTCACGATAAAATGATTTGTCGACCCCGCGGGAAGAGAGTGATCGCCAAAAACGCTTCAACATTCACCGTATCTACCAACCTACGACACATTGACAGAACATAACCTCATCATCATTGGACATCTGTATTACTGGTAAGCATGGTGACAAGCAGTTGGTCCTAGAAACAGTAACTATGTTCTCCACACACGTTGCTAAGCAACAGACACGACAGTATCCAATACGATGAACAATCTTGCTAAGCAGCAATCTTTACTGCAACGTAATATCACCTTTTTATAGACACTGAACACCTATCCGACCACTCAGAATACAATACTCAGTAAATATTCATAAAAGCATTGAGATCCATACAATAAATGGGGAATCCCAAGATGTGTTATCACAAAGGCTAATACATGGCATCTCTGGTGCTACTTGGCAATTCTGAACAAAACAGTGTTGACAGAAGAGACAAAAGACATGGTGATTCTGCTTTAAGAGTGGAGATGCCGGATATTAAAGTAAGCTGATACAATAGCAAGAGGTCAGAGTGGGACTTGATTTATTTAAAAGGCTATGCTTTGTTTTCCACAACACCCATTTAGCAAAATGGCTGTAAGTTGCCAAGGTGCTGGTTACGGAAGGGCACTACGTGGAGAACCTTCACAAACAATACAACTTGAACCAACCTGATTAAAAAACTCTTGGCTTTGGGCCAATCCAGAACCACAGACAGTAAGAGTTTGGCCATGCTGTATGGGCACCATTTTGTTGCCAACATTACAAAAGTGAGCTGGCATAGAATCACAAGTTACTTAGCAGCATTCATGGAGCAGGATTGTGGAGCTTTCATGACTACCATTAAAAACTATAATGGCCAAACTCTGTCTTGCTATGGCTCTGGGTAAATCCAGTAATGGTAGACAGAGGATATTACATCACAATATCCATCATTCTTCAAATGAATAATCCTTTCTAGCTAGGACACAAGAGAGTGAATATGTTAGGCACTGTAAAGAAAGATTAGTAATGCATCAAGCACTCTGAAATGATTTAGACAAGTAGGCTCCAATAACAACCATTCTTAAGTCAACAGTTCCACTGTAGTGTTAGTATCATCTATGCAATGCTTAAATATGAATTGAGGAATGCTGATGATTAAAACTAAGATAAGATATTCACCACCACTACATCCCTTTTTTTTTTCTTCATAAGCACGCATGGGCACCTGAAAGTGTACAAAGTAAAACCATCTTCCAAGTTGACATGTTCTCTTTCTGCCTTTCTAAATCAAAGTCAGTACACAAAATTTTCAAAGGCTAGGCTACATCAAGGCCAGTATCATAAAGTTAAAAAGCAATAAATAAGATCACGGTGGAATTAATTGAATAAAACCAAGCTCCATCCCTTCAAAGTCATTTCAGTGGCTGAGCCACTCAAGTCACTGCTTATGCTGCCCCCGGGCAAAGTGGCAGGCGAAGTCGTACTTGTTCCTGCACTTCTGGCCACAGATGTTGCACTGGAAGGGGTTTTCGTAACCGTGGCAACCCATGTGGATAGTGTAGAGGATGTTGTCGGGGAAGTAGATGTCACAGTGCTGGCAGTGGTCCAACAGCTGGGGGTCGTGGTGCTGGGCCGACAGGCCTGGGGCTGGGGTGCTGGGCTGGCTGTTGGTGATACTGGGGGTACTGGTGCGGCCA
>OMKL01067866.1:0-10017 GCA_900302295.1 Parasudis fraserbrunneri | reverse complement strand
AAAAAATGAAATGGGGGGGGGGGGGGTTTGAGGAGCGTCTGTGGTTTGTGGGGGGAAAAAAGAAAGAACTAAGAAAGGTAATGATCGGTCCTTGTTTGTGGAGCGAAAAACGTTGCGTGCTCCGAGCTGCCCGGTGTTGTACCGGCGTGGGGCTTCCCGTGCATGGGTGTAATGTTATTTACAGCTTACACCACAAAACCCCCCCTCCATCAAACACAGCTGAGTCGGCTTAAACAACAAAAGCGGCTCCTGCTCAAGTCGTTTACCCGGACACAAAGGCAATTCCTCATATTAATTAAGGGCTGTCACCGACATGCTCGCTCCCTCTCCCTCTCCCTCTCTCTCTCTCCCTCTCTCTCCCTCTCTCTCTCTCGCCAAGCGCATGTCCGCCGCCCTGATATGTGGGCTAAGTGGGTTTTTTTTTCTTCTCTTTCTCCCCGACGCCTCGCTCTCAGTCTCAAGCCTACTTTCCACATGAAACCCCTGGTGGGAGCCGCTGTTTACGGAGTCAGTTCCACTTACGAAAATCTCCCCCGCTGTGTAAACAATATCCACGCAGACGACAGAACGCCGTTACCGCCGCGTGTTTACGGCATGAAAAAAATGTTTATCCAATTAAGTGACACTTCAATGAGATCATCCTAAAACCATGAAGGCCTTTAACAGGATTACATGACCTATATATTCTTTTCTTTTTTCTTTTTTTTCCCTTCCTCCTTTTTTCCTTCTCTTTTGTGCAAGTACACGTGGGGACGTTAAGCCGGAGTCACATTCCTTGCATGCGCATACAAATGTGGCAAATAAAGCGGATTCCGATTCTGATTCTGATAAGAGAGGGAACTGAGTCACACGTTTTGTGAAATGCAGCTGAAATACATTTAGAATTGCACAGAATCACGTCCATAATACTGACAGTGAGCTTAACAGAGATGGCCGTGGCGATATGACAATAGGGAACACTGTAGGTCACTGTATATAAAACTAGGTATGACATTAATCCCCTTCGAAGGGAATTCAACAGCGTGGGGTGTATGTGTTTAATGTGAAACCAATTGCTACCAGGGAACACTAATTCTAGCATTCAACAAAGATAATGTGGGGAAAAAAGGAGAGTCTGTGTGTGCCAAACACCATTACATGAAGGGAAACAGATTACATTTCTCTAACGTCAGGTCAATAAAAACAGCAACCCACAACACATTCGACAATAACTCCGAAAGGATCCCAACCTCGAGCTAGTGTATCAAAATAATGGGACACATAAAACCAAGAATCCATGTTATGGGCAGAAACAAATATAGGGAAGAAGGCATCAAAATAATGAAAGATTGTTTATGTATTCTGGCATGAAATGGGAGGGTGTTGTGCGGAAGGGAGGGAAGGAGGGAGGGATGGGGTGATGGTGACGGATAGACAGAGCTGACAGTGTGGTATTCATCCTGCACGCTAGAGCGCGCGTCCTGCTACTGGCGGTCGACAGAGCAATAAATCACGGGTCCTCCATCCTGTATCTACAGCTTATTACATCCACCATGACAAATAAATAATAATCCCTGTCAGAGGAGCCCTTTGCTCAAGGATTGAGTCTGAAACCTTTTGCTCATCACTCCTATTCCTGAGCGAAAACACCAGAGCGGGGGAATTGAAAGCCATGGTTTACTAGCCCCCTGAAACTTTGAGAGATTGGGAGGAGGGGTGCACAGCAGCAAAATATATGAGATATGAGGGGAGTATTGCGGTGCTACTGTGGTAAATCAAATACCAGGATGCACAATATAAATGTGAAATGCAGCACTGCTCAGTGATCAACAGGGATAAGATAACAACATTTTGATACAGTACTTAACATTGAAGGGCCCCCATACTGTATTCACCCTGGCATATTTAAGACATGCACGCTGTATATCTTACCAAGACATGTTTGAGAGTGTGAAACATCAGAGCAACATGTAACAGATCAAAGCAACGTACGTGACTGACATGACTCGGCCAAATCAAATATAATTTTGTATTTGGATAGATCCAGCACTTATCTAATTGTTTAATCAATAATTGTGCAGAGCTGTTGGGCTGCATTGTTTGGATCGATACAAATTGATTTACATGTGTCTGCAAAGAAACACATCCTCCTCCTCCTCCTCCCTGCCACTACCTCCCCTCACATCGCAGAGAGAGAGAGAGAGAGAGAGAGAAAGAGAGAGAGAGAGAGAGAGAGAGAGAGAAAGCACATTTCCAGGCTTTTCTCTTGCATGCCCTTATGTTTCTGTAAATTGTATAAGACCATTTAATCTCCCTTAGATGAGGGACCATTTACTTTGCACTGTCCTTCAATAAAAATTAAAAGCTCCCCATAAAAACAAACGTGAGAGGGGGGAAACGCCCTCGACTAAATCATGGCCGTCGCTCTCTTGGAAGCGAGCTGATTCTGAATATTTCATGGGCCTATTTTATTCTGACATTTGTAGATGGCTCGGAGTGTTACGCGGGAAATAAAGTGCTGATGAAAGATTCCTCGTCATAAAGGTTACTGAATAGTAAATGGAGCTTTCCATCTTCCCTGATAATAGGTGTAAATTGTAAACACGCTGAGAGATATGATTGTATATCCACGCTGCTCCTCCAGGAATTGTATAAACATTAATCATAAAATCACTGGGCCGTGCTTAATTGTAAGTAGTAGATCACACAGATCCACGAGAGAGGGAGTAGGAAGCTCATTATTGCGGTCTCATAACATTGAGCGTCTCCATTTTAAAATCGTGGTTTCAATCACGGTAAGTGATAATTCATTGACTCGTATGTCACAGGATCATTCGCGGGTCTAAATCTGCCACCTACGCAAGATATGGTATGACAATGTAATGTGTTTCTCAGCTATTCAAAGATAGGGATGAGCCATTAAAGCAATGCCCTGAAAAAGTACATAGGACCCTTGCGTAGTCCTTTATGTACTGTAGTGATGGACAGAGATTGGTAAAAATACATAAAAATGTATCTTGTTACAAATGACAAATTCATTCATTCATTCATTCATTCTTTCGACCTTTATTTGATTTCGAGAAAAAATACTACTTCAACAAGTGCATCAAAATAAACTACTGGTGGGAAGGAATGTATTTCATTTAAACACACTGAAAATACATCTTTGAAACATTTGATTTCTGAATGTCCATGAACTAACACAGTCATACCCAGTATCTTACCATGTAACATGGAAGAAAAAAAGACTGGGAAAAGAGAAAAAGGTATGAGACCAGAAAGTTGTGTAAACTATGGAGTGGATTATTGCCAAATTAGACCGAGATCTATTTGTATGGAATATGCTGTTTCACTTCATTCCTTAGGTTTTGATTCCAGGTTTTGAATGGTTGGTCATGTGGGACCTAGGATTGGATGTGCAGCAGGAAGTAGATGATATTCCTTCAACAGGACATCATGTACCATCTGCTCTTTCAGTCTGACCGGTGAATAAATCTGCATATTGCATTGGTTTGAGATCAGTCTGACCAGTGAATAAATCTATATATTGCATTGGTCTGAGATCAGCCTGACCGGTGAATAACCACGTATCCACTGGCCTGAGATCAGTCTGACTGGTGAATAACTACTTAATGCACTGGTCTGAGATCAGTCTGACCGGTGAAAAGCTACATATTCTAGGCTACTGGTCTGAGGTCTGATTGCTGAATAACTCTACATATTCCACTGGTCTGAGATCAGTTTGGCTGGTGAATAACTCTACATATTCCACTGGTCTGAGATCAATTTGGCTGGTGAATAACTATGTATTCCACTGATCTGAGAACAGGCTTTATTACTCCCACCCTACCAATGTGATCAGAAGCTTGTTTTCAACATGACATATTCCTTCTCATTAGCCTGTGATAGCATTCAGCTGTCCCAGTGGTTCCACAAATGTTTTGTTTATTTTTCTTTCCTATACGTATCAAAATACTGAGAGGAAGTATTTTGGTATTTTGGTATACAGAGGCATTTTGTAACAAATGACATGATGATTTTGTAATGTCAAAATATACAAATTACAAAATTCATATAAGTAATCAAATGCATATTTCAAATATGTGTAATGGAAATACCGCCCATCTCTGATGATGGAAATTATATTTTCCATAGTAATAGGCTACTTCCTCTATATTTCAGCATTATAAGAAAAAGGAGACAAGCTTTAAACCCATGCCAAATAGAATTTACCATTTGAATGATGATCCTCGTCTGTTTTGCGTTTGTAAAAATGAATGTTCTTCATTCAGTGACCCCAGCTGATACCTTGCCTCTCACAAAGCTGAAGTGCAGGTGAATATGATGTTTGAGTACATTATTAGAAATAATATATCATCCAGGATAGAGAGCAACCAATTAACATGTTTTTGGCAACCAGTAAATCTGTCCCAAGGCAAACACTACACCTGTACTCTCCTTCGGTCGCGTGAGAGAACAAAATTCCACACAGCCTCAGAGTGAATACTTGGCGAACTAAAGAGAGGGCCAGACTGTTCAGACTGCGCTTGACAGAAATGTGCCACCCTCTTTGATTTTTAAGTTATTTATCTTTCTTCTGTTTTCTAGTTTCCTTATCCTTTTCTTGTTTCCTTGTTTTTCTTTTATTTTGGGCTGTAAAGCACCGATCGCTTGGTGTTATTGTGAAAGCGCTTTATAAATAAAGGTGACTTGACTTCATTCAACTCTTTGTTGGACTTTCTGAATTATTTCAAAACACACTGACATTTGCTACATCAGGAAATAAGGTTCCCCTGATATCTCATATTGCCTGAGTAGGCCTCACGGGGCACCCTAAAACTACCTTACGGTACCAAAAACAAGTTACATTTTAAACCCAGTGGGTTGGGTTGGAATGGGTTTGCTCACCCACCTGGGTGGCGAATCCCCAATAAGAACAAGTTTCCCAGTGCTTGCCCCTTTACATTAGGGGGCGGTCAGGAGTTCACACCCCACACTTCAAGTCCTCAGGCTGGGCTTTGAACTCTTGACCCACTGATGGAAATGGCCCTGCATGCACAGTAGCTGCATTTACAAATGCACGTCGACTCCATGCCAGCAAAGCAGAATCCAGTGGGCTCTGATAACATCTCCCTTTAGGAGGAGCTGTTCAGCCAGCCCTTTGTATGCATGGGCAAGTCTCATGGTTACCCCCCAACCATAAATCATGTTAATTGGTTTACTGATAAAATGTCTGTCAGGCCCCCATTCACATTGTGCTATGGCACCCCCAGTTACTGTTTAATCTTAGACCTGCAATAGTTCATCTGTTTAACTGACTGAGGGTGAGGAGGAGTGTAAAAAGAGAATTATACTCCTCAGTCAGCGTATTGCGTAGTAGTGTGATGCAAATGTAGCCTTTGCTTGGTTGACTCTGATGATAAATGATGTGAAGCTCAGTAAAAACAAAAACAAAACAACAACAACGACAAGACAATATATGACTCAGAAAGCAGATTACTGAACATTTAAGTTTTTACAATTAAGTAACACATTAGCGGTGAAACTTGCTAGGCCATTAGGCATCATCTTCACAATAACAAGCTATTTCTTTCAAACGCAAACAACCCTCTAATTACTATTCTCCACATACCTTTTTTCAATATATCTGAAACTTGCGCTATCACGTGTTCAAAGATAACAATATCTCATTATGCAAACATTCAACTTCTTCAAAGCAGATGGCATAAAAATATAAATCAGTTGAAAAGATGACTGTTTTCTTTAACGATAAGCCAAACGCCTGGGTTAAGTCTTCTCAGTAAATTGTATTGACTTTCTGGCAAGGACATCGAAGCCCACAGGCTCAAACTGTCCCTCGTCAACAGATAGACCACACACACTGGCTCTCATTTACCTGTCAGATTAACGTTGGGACTGACTGTGCTGCAGGTCACATATATCATGGCGAAGAACCAGAGAATTGTGCTTAGAGAAAGAACTATTTGTCTCCCCAAAATGTCAAAGCACATTAGCTCATGTAAACTAATACACGGTAAAGCAAGACATGCTAACTTGGTTTGGACTGCACATAAAGATTAGAACATTTCTCTTTAAACTTGGCTCCATTCTGATAGACAATTTCAACAGAAAAATTACTTTAGGGTATCAAATATAACGATGGTAAAACCAGCTATGCAGTTTTGAACAATACAGCAGATAATACTGTAGCAGATAATGGCAGATACTGTAATAGCAGTAAGCACAATTTATCTGGGAACATCTGGGTGCAAGTACCATGTGCGCTAAGCTCTTGGAGAGCTGAAGCAATGCAAAGGAATCCAGTCTTTTTGGGCTGGCGTTGATATTTGTATGATTAATGGTTTAAAACGATCCAGAAAAAAAGGTCAACTCCAAAATAGGAGATGGGGCAGCTACACGGGGTAATTAAGACAAGCATGATTAATAACCCCGAGCTACCACTCTGTTCTGTAAACAAGATGCAGCCAGATGGGAGACACATTCCACACATGCATACTATATACGTTCGTTTTCCGGAATATGGATGTACAAAATGTATTCAACGTGATTTCAAATATGCCTAATTGTAGGTCAGTTCATTGTGAGAGTCTGAGATGTGTGATGAGAGTGCAGAAAGAGGATCACTTTTACGTGAACTCCCACCCCCGACTTCCCGACCTCGGCATACGTTCGAAAAAAAATAATAAGGTTCTTATCACATGACTTTAACTTTGGAGGAGTCTTTTGTATCACTATAGTTCCTCATCTGAGGTCTCTCTGAGATCTATTAGCGCAGTACAACAACGACATGGTGGAGAATTTCACGAAGAGCTGAGCTGATGGTCTTGTCTTGAATGGGAAAAAGTCTCCCGCCCTTCTTCTGTGATCCATAATCTCTCTCTCATCCTCTTCTTCCCTCTCCCGGCGATGTGACTGACAGTATAGAAGGATCAGGTCCAGGTCTCGGGGTACAGGCAGGGAGACGGGTGTCAAAATGGTCTAGTAAGCAAATCTAACCCTCGCTAATCAGCCCTGTTGTTCCTCCACAATCCATGTCTAGTCTGCGACTCTCATTCCGAATGAAAAACAATTACGCTCGTTTGAAGTTGAGCGTGCACTAACTCACCTGTCTCTTCTGATAAGCATAAAGATGGAACAAAGGAGGGGGGGCGTGGAGGGAAGAGGCAGGGAAGGGATGTGGTGTGTAGAGTATGGCATTGAAAGTGGGTGAGACGTTCTTTCTCAGGACACCAATGAGACTACCTCTGAGGACCTGTAGAAGACTGAGTTAGCTAAGTCAAGCAACAGAGCCTAGAAAATAAAGTTACAATGCAAAGAAATACTAAAACTGAGAGCATTACAAATTACAAAATGAAGACTCTTAAATTGAGGTGTTTTTTTAAAAACAAATATTTTACTGAAAAGTGTATCCTCCTTTCATGGTGAAAACAAAGACAGACCTTCATCTGTTAACGTTTCATCAAAGGATTCTTCACAAACGCCAGATAGCCTAATGAGCCAACAGTAGACTAACAACAGTAACGTTTCCTCAACATCTCAGAGCAAGCAGCACCATTACTTTTCCGACCACGCGGCAGCGCGAGGGAGTACCACGTCTGGGAGAGGGAGCAAGAGTGGGATATGTGAGCTTCAAAGAGAATGGGATGGACAAGGCACCACACAGTCATGTATTGAAATAATAGCTGACAAAGATCCTCAGCATTTGTGTCAGTATAATGCTCAGTGGCACCGAAAGCACAGGCAGTACCGAACCCTCTCCTTTAATTCGTGGTGATGGACCGGGGACTCTCTGCGGGCCACGGAGGTCCGTCGATGCGGTCAGCCGTCGGCCCTAATGCACTGGCTTGATGGGAGACGAGTAAGGGAGAGCGGTCGCGGCCAACGGGAGCTCGCTGAAGTAGGGCCACAGTGACAGCGAGCAGCTGTGTGAACTTTCATTCTCACTCGGCAGGAGTCAGTGTTAAGTAGGAACGTTTGAGATGTTTGACAAAGGGGTGTCGCAATGCCGTGATGAAATGACAACTATGTGCGCAGAGTCCCCTCTTACCTCCTCCCTCGAGTCACCGCGCGCCGGTGTTGAACAAGGACAAGGGTTATTACGTCATCTCGTGTCAGTTCAACTGTTTGTAGTTTTAGCAGGAATGCAATCTACGCCACTGCCACTTTTCTGACAGTATCATCATAGTACACGATAAGTGAATGATCTTTAGACGAGGGGATTCAAACCCATGACATCATGAGTATGTGGCCAGTGCCTTAGTTACCAGGATGCCTGACTAAATAAATTCTTAGTCAAATTATACCCACGGGACTAAGCTGACTAATCAATTCTCTGTTTGACTGACAAATCTGGAAAGTCACGATTCCCACGATTATTGATCTTCTGCAATTAGACGCAATCATGCACAAGGTCCTCTTGAATTAAATCTAGCACTTATTAAAAGGCCAGAGCATATTTGTGAATATTGTTGTGATGCCAGAGATGTGTTTGTTATTTTCCAAGAGAGAACTTATTCAGCATTAAAAAAAAGGCTCTCACGATTTACTTTAACAGAAATAAGTGTCATAACACATAATGAACGATAAGCTGTGGAGGGAGGTGTCTATATCATAACCCCATCATGTTCAGCTCTATTTTAGATTAGGGTAGGGCATGAGGTCTCCACTAAGGTCATGGTTAGGGTTAGACTTACAAACAACATTTTAGGTGAAAATGATCACAAGATCCAGCACTGCTGACTGGCAAAGTTCACCAACTAAGGCCTGGAAAAATTAAATGGTAATTATGATGATTGGTGCATGGGTACACTGTAAATGGCCAGAGAAAGAGGTGGCCATACTCTGTATGATTGTGTAACAGTATGTACCGGCATAACCTCTACTGCACTACTGACTTATCTATGTGTTATGAATGTGTTGTGATTGTTGTGATTGAAGCATAAGGCATTCATAGATGAGCAATGAATGTGTTCTAAATGTCCAATTTATGTAAATCTTTACCAAAGACTAATAAGCAACAACAACAACAACAAAAAAAGTAGAATAATTGCCAGAGGGAAGCCCTAATGGATAGGATAAGGCAGTTCTTCTAGTTCTGAGAAGCAGAGAAAAATAAATCGACATTGTGAAATATTTAGTTGCATTTATCTTAATTAGTACAGCATTTGATTGATTTTGCCATACTTTTCATATTACAAAAACTGCAACACGTTTTTTTTTGTGTGTTTTTTTTTTTCTTTGACGACTACACTATAATATCTTTAATCCAACCCAAGAGAAGGGAAAAAAGAGCAGTTAAAAGCCACCGCTCCTCGCATTGGGATGACTTCACTTTCAGGGTCAGTGGACTTTCCAAAGTAACAAGCTGAGCATATGCCACAGCGGTTCGCCTTACGTCCCAAGAAAGACCCAATTAATTCATCAATCTGTACTCCTCTGTCACTGCCTGGTGCATTTTAGCCCCTTGCCAGCAGAGCTCCATCCATTATGGGCCAGGTTGTTCAGCTCTCCCCCCACGCCTGCCTGCCAACCAGCCAGCCAGGGTGGCTGCTGGGTAATTACACATCGCCTTGACAACGTGCATGATTGTTTTCCTAGCAGTATATTACTTCATTAGTACTTCCCAATATGCCGTATTTTTTAAATGTCACTTTTCGCCCCGACTCCATCCAATCCACACTCGTCTGTATATCATAACAATCATTAATAACTGTCAGTTGGCAGCATCAGTTGAACACTCTGGCTGCCTCATTAGCATGGCCCAGCATTTGTTCTGCAGAGAGCCTGATTATTTTCTACAACAGGCCAGGCCAATTACTTTAGTGAAATGGTATCACATAAATCAAAACTTAACAAGGTGGCAAATTTGAAGTTATCAGATTCCAAGAGACACCATAACTAATATGTCACTGTCAGTAGTGCTCTCTGCAGGTATGCCTCAGCCATACCAAATATATCATCTGAGCAGAATCTCAGTGGCTTTCTCTGGGAAATTACCATATTCAAAAAAAGGGGTGG
>OMKL01067835.1:0-10975 GCA_900302295.1 Parasudis fraserbrunneri | reverse complement strand
AGAAAATAAGGAAGGAAGGAAAGAAGGAAGGAAGGAAAGAAGGAAGGGCAATGTGTCATGTGGTAAGAGGGGAGGAGGAGGGCAGTGGAGAGGGTTGATGAGAGAGAAAAAGAGAGACAGAGAAACAGAGAATTTAATGAGTGAATACGTTGCCCAGGCCTGTGGTCCCAGTACACTTCATAATCTCAGCAAGAGAGAGGGCAGAAGGATAGGAGGAGAGAGAGAGAGTGAGAGAGAGAGAGACAGAGAGAGAGAGAGAGAGAGAGAGAGAGAGAGGGGAGCTGGGAGATGTGTGTGAGCGTGAGCTGTATTCATGATGTGTGATTAATATTGCTGTGAGACACTCTGAGTCACCCAGACAGTTCACACACAAACACAACATATCTCACTCACTCACTCACTCACTCACTCATAGGAACACGCACATACACACACACACATAAATGCACACACTCAACGCCACTCATTCATTCATATGGAACGAATGGACACAAATTATGTGTATCCGCAAGGGCAGATATATATATATGCATATATACAGTGCCATCTCTCACTCCCTGAAATGGACACACCTATGTGCACACACACACACACACACACACACACACATACACACACACACACACACACACGCACGCGCGCACACACTCTAATAATACATGAGTTCATATATTGCTACCTTGAGGCAATTTCATCCAACCTGCTTTCGCTTCAAATATCTGGCAGTGAGAGATATGGAGCCAAACATATAAACACTATGCATTTATTAAATATGAATATAACAATAATCCTCCTACCTAATGACCTCCATTCATTTTGATATGGATGTTGCAGTTTCTATTGCTGGGCACTAGGTGTCTCTGTTTGACCAATGTCCTGCTCTTCTCAGCTGGCGGTAAGAGTTGCTGTGCTCACCATACCCCACAATCAAATACTTTTAAGGTAAAATCCACCCTAAAATATAATTACCATATGTTATTTCTATAATACCGTACAGCCCATTTTCAATTTGTAAACATGAACAAGTCTCTCCTTAAGCGCAGTGGTGCCAGGCCAACCATCTCTCCCTGAATGTCAGCAAAACCAAGAGTTGATCGTGGACTACTGCAGATCGGCGGAGCTCCAGTGGAGAGGGTGAGCAGCTCTAAGTACCTTGGTGTGCATATTACATAGGATTTATCATGGACTACACACACTGACACTGTGACAGCGAAGGCAAGACAGCGCCTGTACCCCCTCAGACAGCTGAGGAGATTCAAAGTCTCACAGAAAGCCCTACTATCCTTCAACTCTGCTGCAGTGCAGAGCATCCTGACAGGGTGCCTAACCGCCTGTTATGGGAACAGCTCCTCTCAGGACAGGAGGGCCCTGCAGAGGATTGTGCGATTGGCTGAGCGTATTATAGGTACCGTGCTCCCCTCCCTGCAGAGCCTATACAACAGGAGGTGCGTAAGCAGAGCTAGGAGGATTGTAAAAGACCCCCACCACCCCAGCAATGGACTGTTTGTGTGGCTGTCATCAGGCAAGCGCCTGCCTCAGCCACAAATCACACTGAGTGACTGAGAACGAGTGTCTTCCCACAAGCCATCAGAGCCATGAACAATATCTCTAGAAAGGAAAATATACCCAAAGACATTCTATGCATATGACACTGCTGCCACTTGTACTGCACTATCACTTTTAACCATGTTTTTTGTTGTACATTAAATTTTTTCACTTTTGTATATTTTGCCACTGTCTCTCTCGCACGCAGTCTCTCTCCCTCTCTTTCTCTCGCTCTCTCCCTCTGGCTTGCTCTCTTTGTCTCGCTCTCTCTCTCACTCACGCGCTGTCTTCTGCCAATCAGAGCACGGATGAGCGTTCCCCCGCCCGCACTGATTCACTCTCAAAACCTCCGCTACAAGGACTTTATGATTCAAAGTTTAGAATACCGGTACTTCATTGTCAAGTGTGCATGAAAGGACAGTGTAAGTGCACTTTATGCTTACTGTGGGAGCTTACTCGCATTGCACAGACTGGTCTTATGATCTACCAGTAAAGTGTCAAAATATGTGATAGAGCTGAGATTCAGACCTGCGAATCCACTATCTCTGACGTTATCTCTATCTTAGCTTGATGGATCGAAGCACAGACAACCGCACACAAACACAGTGCAGCAACGTTATGTTACTAACGTTGTTAGAAGCCCCTATAAATCATTAACGATAGCTCCCTGTTGGTAACATTATTGCTAGCCTTCGGAATCCTGTTAACGTAAGCCTACTTTATCAATTATCAGGCTACCTAGCCCAATAGCATGAATGCAACCCTCATAACAAACGTTGGCTATCTTATAACTATCAAATCAATTGCTTGCGATAGTAGATTGTCAAGAGGCTCATCCTTTAGTGTAGCAGCTCTGACAGCAGGTGCTGTTGCCCACAGGTCATTAACGTTGATCTACCGCTGGCAAACTTTGAACTGGCATCATATAGCCTATATGAACGTCAGTGATGAAGAGAAGTTTGCAAATCACCCAATTTAAAAATCCGTTTTTTAATGCAGTGTAACCAGCTCTCAATGTAGGTTTGCTTAACAACAAGTAGACAGGAGAGAGAGAGAGAGAGAGAGAGAGAGAGAGAGAGAGAGAGAGAGAGAGAGACCACTGTGTGGGTGAGTGACTTTTAACAAGAGAGAGTGTCGCATTGAATAAGGTGCTGTCAAGCTGTCTTGCCTGAGTCAGAAACAGTCTATGCAGTCTATCCATGGCAATTGAGAGAAATACGGCAGGCAGGAGAATCCTTTCAATATTGCTTTCAACTTTATCTCCTGTCTTGCCCTACATTGTTTTCTAAGTTGTTTTAATTTAATAGGAAATGCAATTGAAAAAACCAAAGTCAAATATCGATAGCAGCACTGTTTGTCCAGGTGCTTATCAATAGTTCGGTATTGACCAATCAGGAACCGGTACCAATTAGTACCAGTTCTCAATACCCATCCCTAGTGACGCTAGGTTAAAATTCATTGTCTATACACATATTGACAGACTGACATTAAACATAGAAGTTACCAACAGGAGAGATCAGATCTACCGCCAGCAATCTTTTAGGGGGCTACAGATGCCTACAGGTTATAGAACCTCAACAGCTTCCCCTACCCTAAACTACATTAAAATGCCCTTGACCAAGGCCCAGGTGCCCCAAAAGGAGGGGGGGCATGGAAGCCAGCAATAAACATGTTTAATATATGATATGAGTTAAGCAGGATTGGGGAGGGCCCATTCACTGGACCTTTTTCAGGGGCCCAGCCATCTCTGTGTTCGGGCCTGCAGTAGCCAACAGCAGAGGACTGCAGAATACAGCTTTCAGTTGTAACCCTCCCTCCTAGAACTGCAACTACTCACCCAAGCCATTGCGGTAAATAAGAACATGTTCTTAATAATTTTGCCTGGTTAAATAAGGGTTGAATTGTCCTATTTTACTGTGATGAGCAGAATTCATATTGCTGTCACATGAGAGGCAGGCGTGAGATGTTCTGTTTACATAGTAATGTCATGGTGAAAAAGGGCAACGGCTGCTTTGATTGATGTCACCATTGTTGTGTGCTGTCTCCATATGATCAAATGTCCACGGTAATACAGCAATGTCCAGGAGACAGTCCTAATATTGATCGAGCAGATAGGTCTACTACATATGGCTTTTTGTACGTGCGCAGAGCTAGGCAATGAAAGGACTGCAACAGGTTTGATTCCTGTCAAAGCCAACGTGGTCCCTGTCAAAGTGTCCACACGTACAGGTACCTGCTACAGGGGCGTTGGAGATTGGCTGACACTGTGCTCTGAACCCTCTGGTTAAATATCTACATGTATGTCTCAGGGGGACAATGTCAGTAAGGGGATTATCAGTTCCACAAAGCAACAACATTTTCTTATAAAAGAACAACTTAAAGGTAGAATCTGTAATGCCGTCAAACAGCAACCTCTGGGCAAATGAGCCCTGCTTGGTATTGCACTTTGTTTATTTCTTTTGTTTTGTTTTTGGTCTGATGTGTGGGTTGGAGTTGAGTGGGGTTAGGGGGAGGGGTCACTATTGCTGGCCACACCTCAGGCTCCACCAAGAGAAGTCTGGAGAAATTCATAGTATAATAAGTTACTAAACTCCAACCCACACATCAGTAACTTACAGATTACAGATTCTACCTTAAAAGGGCTGTTCAACCCATTTAAAAAAGCCTATCTGAATTAGTCATTTATGTCAAAAGCATGCCAAAAAGCACCTGGCCCAGTGGTTTCATTGTTGAGTAATTGGAAGTAGAAATGATAAGTATTTGTTAGCAATGCTAGTGGAAGTCAACAGTTTTTCATAGTTTCAATGAAATGAATGTCGTACATTCCAAATAGCTTCCTAGATGTGTCATAACACTGGTAACTATATAGAGGGACTTTTCTTGTTGTTTTTTTTTCAGAGATGAATGAAAAAACATAATTGACTTCCACAAGCATCACTAACAAATACAAATCATTTCTACTTCCAGTATCTAAAAAAAATACAATTAAAAGAAATGATTTTGGATGGACTGAGATGACTCCCAGTTTGTGAACAACAAGATAGCCTTCTTAAAAAAAAGACGGAGTATCCCTTTAAGTACTCATTTTAGCTTCTAATGCTTCTATCTTCAACCCAAACTGAGAGGCATTGAGTTTGAAGTGGCGGCGTTGAACAGTTTGCGAGGCTTAGATCACAATGCTTTTATTCTCCGTCTGCCTGGGGACTTCCCCACAGCGATCCTCCCTGCCTGCCTGCCGTGTTTACCCATCCAAATCCTCTTCACGCACTCCTCCGTGCTGCTCCTATCTGCACCGTGCTTTTTAATTCGCCGCACACTTCCTCCTTAGAGAACACCAGCAGGGCACAAGTGGTATTGTTTGCTCCTGACACACTCAGACACAAGAGCTGGAATCGAATCATCTGGACTCTTTTTTTTTTTCTTTTTTCTTTTCAGTGAACCCATGGGAAACCATTTCTCTGGAAATGTGTGTGTTATGTATAGGTCCGCGACAAAAGAAAAACTCACACAGTATACATCTGGTGTTGTGGTGAATTCTTCTCTACACCCTTTCATTAAGTTGGCTTGACAAAGCCAACTTACTGATATTGGAATTGCCTTGCTACTCCTCCTACAGCTTTGAAGCTACCAGCTGGGCATCTTCGGGGTATGCCGGTGGGGTGTGCTTGTGCTTTTTGTACGGATAGCTCTCTTCTATTCTTTCTTTCACTCATTCTTTCATCCCTTTTTTCTCATAGACTTATAAAGTATAGAGCCATCCAACTTGCTATACAACTTAGGACATGCCCAACTAATGAATGTTGATCCCCCCCACACACACACACACACAGACATCTCTTCTCCTTTTTCTATCACTCCATCCTACATATAACCAATTATTCACCGATTTTTAATCCCTAATAACTTGTACACCTTTTGTTGTAGAGAGTTGGGGGACGGCTTGTTGGACTCAGGGCCACATGTCAATAAACTAAGTCCCACCCCTTTTCCTGACTGGTCTATCTTTGATCCCTCAGAACTATTAGAGAGTTGGGGGATGACTTGTTGGAAATGTTAACATCTTTCTGTCGATTACTACCTAACTTTACTTCCTAGTTCATTTTTATGATCGTATCACTGAGAGGCCGGTGAAATTAAACATGGACCTCAGTTCATGATGTCATGGATATCAGCCCATTTTCAATCATTTGTGTGTCATATAAATACTCTGAGAAAATGATCAACACGAGGATGACATGGCAGCAGTATTACAGCAGATGCTCAAGAGATGAAGATTAAAAGTGGGATAAAGGCCGTAAATCAATGGAAGCCATTGATTGCCATGCAGGATGGGAGCACAGTGGTATTAAACAATGGTGTAATGCTTCACCGATTAGTCATTAAATATATATCTTTAGCCTGTCGGAGTCCATTAGATGCCCAATGAGCTTAGCATGTCTCAGCTTATTTGAGTCTATCTCCCCTGGAGCTTGACGGAACTGGTGCAGCCACAGTACGATAATTACACTTTTCACTTCTTTTGTTGAAACGCCACCCTGAAAAAAGGTAATTTGGTAATGGTTTTACATTAACTGGAAATTCAGAACACTTGCATGACTCATCCATGAATGCGCTATGCTTGCGAAATAACAGTGTCACGGCACATTCATCACACAAGATTGGCTAATGTGCTGCTGTGACCCCACCAACCTACGCATGTACTGAATAGGTAATTAGGAGGACAGGTGGGTATATGGTCAGAGACAGGAAGAAGTGAGACGTTGGGTCTCGCTGGCTACTTCCGTCCGCAGCCCACGGAAAAAATGGAGACCTCTTGGTAGGACATAAAATTGCTTACACCAGTAAAAGTACATGAGGCTTATTTGTTTGAGCGAGAGCTTTCCGACATTTAGGGACTTAGAAATGTTTCAACGTATTTAACTCTGAATGTCCTTCAGCAGATCTTTTTAAAAAGGGATTTTTGTTATATTTTGGGTGCATATCGATGACGTATTTTGCCTTTATATGACAATGTACAACTAAAGAGGCTAAGCTATGTTCCTAGTTTTCAAAACGAGATGAAATGTTGAAATTGATATTCCTGATATTTAAGCATTTGATTGCTATTCTACAGATGATTGTAGGTGCGCACATGTGATAAGTTTCATCAATGTCTTCCTTTCAATGAGGACATAGCTTCCCATGTTCCCCGCCTGCCCTCTTCACTCTTTGATACTGTTATTGGTCAGAGAAAGAGATGGGAGATACTCAGTATGCCTGAATATACCCTCAACAACACCGCTGTCTCATGGATGTGTTATGAATGGTATGGCCATGTTATTTCAAGCATAACGCAGTCATGGATGAGTAATGCATTGTGTCCAGTGAATATAGATTGTTAGCAGTAATTAAAGGTCCCATGTTATACTCCTTTATCAAAGTGAATATAGGTCTCTGAGGTCCCCAAAACGTGTCTTCGAAGGTTTTTGCTGAAAATGCCACTCAGTGCATGTGCATATGCATTCTAGCATGCCTCTATACCTCTCTGTTTCAGTCCTGTCCTTGACGGTCTGTTTCTGTGTGCACGACACACACACCACTCAGGAACTGCGGTGCGTGCCTGGCTCACAAATTTCAGATCAAACTGTCAAACTAGGCATTGCACATCAAATATGAATTAAGACCCAGCAATTGCATATCCTATTTCTTGTCTAAAATGTTGTCAGAAACATATTTTAGCAAACCGTTTGGGTGGAAAAAGAGAGTTTACGAGCAAGTCTTTTTTAGACTGCTTTATAAATAAGAACTGAAAATGAGTGGAAAAAAAGTTAAATAATTTCACTTCACAGCGTCTGTGCAGCCATGTTTATCCACCGTCTCCACAGAAACGACAATGTACGCAGCCATAAGGTATGGTTTCCTTATGCAGATTAGATGGTCCGTTTTATTTTTCTGATGACTATATCACTGCATAACTCCTAAATGTTCAGACAAGCTTAATATTTGGTTATTTGTGATATTATGTATACATGTTATTACTGCATTTTCTTTCAAACTAATTTGGTCGCGGAGGTCAGTTTTTGTTACAGTAATAAGGCAGAGCTGTTTTGCAGGCTGTGACATACAGGCATAGAGAGGGAGCTCTGCGTAGGAGTGTGTCCGTCAGTTGAAGGGTCAGAGTTCAGCATGGTTTGTTTTGCTGGTCCGGTGTCTGCCCCTGGGAAGAGGCTAACATGATGTGGGTGCTGTCATAGCAAGCTAACTAGCAAGCAGGCAGACCCAACGACAGTGAAAATATTGTCAGTTAATGTTAGCCTGAAGAATAAATTGTGGATTTCTTACAGGATTTGTTACAGGCTACAGACTACAATCAGGTAACGTTAAGACAAACGTTGTTTATGACAAAAGTCGCGTTTACTTCTTATGAAAGTGGCCGCATAGAAGATTGTCAGTGTTCTCCAGCGCTTTTCTGAAGTGTAACAGGCAAATACCACATATCAGATTGTAAACCTGACATATCCTTCATGTGTAATGCTCTGAACAACTGAGATGTGAGAACCACTGGTTACCACTATTGAGTAACGTGACCCAAACAAGTTAGTGTGATTTCTGCTGGTGTGCAATGTGACATTGGCTGAGCTTTAGCGTGACATACTAAATGTGGAACATCATCATAGCAGAGCAAAAGAAGTGAGGCGATGTTAACTAAACCAAGACGGATAGGCAGTGTCCTCTTCTCGGTGCCATGGAGCTATTGCAACAAGCTAACAGGCTAAACAACTAGTATTGGCTGCAACTCAACAGTGAAACTGTGTTTTCTTCTAACGTAAGCTAAATGGTGGCAGGAGAGATTGGCTGGAACAGAACACAAAATACCAGAGGGACTTGTGAATGCTGCTCCTAACATGAGATCCAGCTGCCTCATTTGCAGTGAAAGGGAGACAGGCTTTATGGACACTGGCATAGTGGTATTTTCTTTTTTTTTTTTTTTTTTTTTTTTTTAAATGCGAAGCACCTCTATGACCAGCAATGTCACCAACTCATTAACTCACTCATTCATTCATTCATTAACAGTTAGCCACTCTGCCTCTAGCTTTCGCAACTATGACAGTGTGTGCCCTTGTTCCCTTGTGGTTTAGGTCTGTTAACAGTAGCACAACTGTGATTTAAAACCCGTCTGGGAATAATAGCTCAAACAAGAATTTTATGAGTCCACCAAATCGCTGTACCGTTCATTGTCATTGGAGCAGCTCCACGTCCTACAGTATGTCTGCGGGTAGTGTGACAGAGTAAAATCATGGCTCTCTATTTTTCTAGCCTTGGCAGAGGCATGTTCATGCTGATAAATGTGGTTTCAAGGCTACGTTTATGTGCTTGCCTTTAAAATATTTACCGTATACATTTTGCTAGATGTAGACGTTCATGTTTGTGCATTTCTTAGCTTTGGGAGAGACTCGTGCTGATTAAATCTGTGTTAGTGGCTGTTATTACGGGAGTTTGCTTTCCTTTAAATTATTTATTTTTAGGTTTATGTTCAAAATCTCCCCACAAATTATTTGTTTGAAGTCAAAAGGATATTTTTGCGTCTTAACAAGCTGTCAGAAAACTCTCCTCTCCCAGTCCCATACCATATACCATACCACGTGATCCTCGATCTGTATTTTTCTCCTATTCTAAGCTGCTCAGGGTCACAGAGAGCACTGCTGCCGTTTACTGCAGCCAGGCACACTGTGGTCTGATCTTAACAGGAAAGAAGCTACAAGGCCACAGCAGTGAAGACTCTCCAATTCAATTTCTTTATCCAATATCATCACTTACCCGCAAGAAAATAATATCCGGAAAGACAGCCACATCTTGTTCCACTGGATAGCTACCCGGCTAAATGTCACCTTATCTTGAGTCATATGTAAGGTTTGTTTACAAGGGAATTTTTACAAAACTTTACCATTAAATATAGACTGTCCCTCTCACAGCAGATTGAGCCCATTTTAGCAACTAATTTAATATCGATTAATATGTCTAAATGGTGAGGGAAACGTGATTAATATGTCACAATGGTGGGAAACGTGTAAAATATGTCAAAATGGAATGGTGAGGGAAACGTGAATAATATGGCAACATGGAATGGTGAGGGAAACGTGAAATAATATGGCAAAATGGTGAGGGAAACGTGAAATAATATGGCAAAATGGTGAGGGAAACGTGAATAATATGGCAAAATGGTGAGGGAAACGTGAAATAATATGGCAAAATGGTGAGGGAAGTGTGACAGGGGATGTAGTGGTTGACAATATTCTGCTTGAAAGTGAAATCTCATCAAGCTCCTCTTTTTCTTTTATTGTATTTTCTTTTTTATTCTGGCAGACTGACGACAAGGAAGACTGAGATTAAGTGTTTTGCTATTTGAAGTCTGTCAGGTCCCCCTGCCTTGACAATGCAATGGAGCTTCAGTTCAGCTTCTGACAGCCTGCCTGTATTAGCCTACATACAACACACTTGAGACATGCAGGTTAGCGATTAATAGGATTGATGCATGAGCCGAGAAAAGAGAGACCGAGAAAAGTTAACAGAGGAAATGCAGACAAACCGTGATAGGCAGGTATCCAGATAGACATCTATAAATAGATAAGCGCTGACATATTCATATATTCATGAAGAGACATGTTGTTCTGCCTCGGAAGCTTGCTCACTTTTTGGTTGTACAGTAATCGCCTCTGTTGGATCATAAATTAAACTGACACTGGAAACTAAAAGATGGGGGAGAGAGAAGAAGGGGGAAAAAAAAGCTCAAGCTTCACTTCGTTCCCGGCACACACACACACAGAGAGAGACACACACATCTTATTATCCTAGTTTCCCCCTCGCCTCCCAACGCCGAGCCGCTCACGAGTCAATCAATCCTGCGAGCAGAGCGAGGAGTATTTACAGTTCATTAATTAGGCAGCCCGGGACGGAGGACGCTGGGACCGAGGAGGCCACGTGGGACACGGTGGGACGTTTGAAGGGGAACCATGCGGACTGACGCGGCGACAAAGTTCTACGTCTGAGCGAGGCCACGCGGAGGAGGAGGAGGAGAGGGTGGAGGAACACAAACGGAGACGGCGAGCTGGGAAGCGGAGCGCTGTGGGCTACACATCTTCCATTCCGCACGCGTCTTTAAGGCTACTGGAGAGACAGACACTTAAACAGGCGGTCCCCTCAGGGCAGGGCAGGAAGACATGCCTTTCCGTACTGACCCCAGATAATTGAAGTGGCAATCCAATCCCACTTAACTTTCTGTGATCTCAGATTTTTCTCATGGGTCTTTTACTGTGCAGTCATGTAGACCTCATCAGTTGCTTTCAAAGTCATACATTTCCAATTTATGAATAAATGATGCATTCTTTTTAAGTCAGAAGTGGCAATGACTCATTTGTGTAGGCTATACTGTGGGTGACTGTGACTGTGAGTG
>OMKL01067813.1:0-11645 GCA_900302295.1 Parasudis fraserbrunneri | reverse complement strand
TGTTTCTATAGCAGGTGGACTGGCCCCACACAGACAGCCTAGTGTTCAGAGTGACTGGGCATGCTGTATTCCCTCTCTGAGCCTCCACTGTCTGTTCTCATATCACATATGAGGCTGTGTTCCCTTCAAAGGTATCCCTCCATCACCAGCAGCCAAATGACTGCTATTCTGCTGGGTTAAGAAAGATGACAGGGCTCTGTTCACACACTCACTCACGCATGCACACACGCACACACACAGTCATGCCTTGCGGGGTCTGACCAATGTCCCCACAAGGACAGAAAAACTCCTGTTTTCCTTGTGTTGTTTTCCTTGCTTATTGGGACACACACACACACACACACACACACACACACACACACAGCATTCAAAATCCAAAACACACTCAAAACTCAGGGCCCCCCCAAGAGTCACGTCTCTATTTGTGACAGAATTGAGATGAAACCATTTTCAACTAGAAGAATGCACTCAGTAGAGTGCAGACCTCCACAAAGGCCTAACAATCCCCCCACTTTGCAGTTACTTTCACATGCAACATTTTACTGGGTAGGTGATAGAAACAAGAATTGCCAATATTCATATGGTGGCGCTAGAGGAAAGGTCACAGGGTCACCAAAATCAACAGGTTTTTCCCTCTAGGGGTCATGAATATTCACAGCAGATTTTGTGACAGTATTACTTACAGATCAGGAGATGCGCTCATTTGAAAATGGAATGTTTGGCCTGATGGTGGTGCTAGGGTCATGGGGTCACCAAAAGCAATTGATTTCTTCCTCTTGGGGTCATGAATGTTCACAGCAAATGTTGTGACTGTACGACAAATGGGTCAGGAGATGCGCTCATTAAAAAAAGTTGGCCTGATGGTGGCACTAGAGGAAAGATTGTTGGGGCACCAAAATCAATGGGTTTACTGCTATTGGGGTCATGAATGTGCACAGCAAATTCCATGGCAATCCAGCATTACTTTTCAAACAGACACACAGGTGCATGCACACACACAGACAGAGGCGAAAACATAACCTCCTTCAATTATTTTCATACTTTCTAAGCTTTTATCTATAAGGTGTATAGAGGGGAAGGATTAAAAAAGGTAATTTCTTACCCACGCAGTTGTCACAGATACTGCAATGTGATGCACGAGGCGGTCGGAATATCTTGCAGGTGTAGCAGTACTTGAGCTTGACTATTTGGTTGTTAATCTGGACATTGCGGATTCGAGGAGGGGGTCGCTGACCAGCAGGGACGTTCCCATTGGCGGCCTCTGTGGAAACACAAAAACAACACTGAAATGTGGAGATGGTGGCAATCTTGCTCAGGTGCAAAACATGTTGGACATCTACACACACAAAAAAAAGCATGCTTGTACATTCTCATGCATGTACTAACTCTTTGGCAATTCAGAGGCATTTAAATCAATACTTTGTCAATGCTCACACAATTCCTATTCTCCTAAACCACTTCTTTAATTTTATAATTTATTTATTTTTATAAGAAACTTCCACAATCTTTCTCTCACCATCTCATAGCAGGCTGCTTTCTGCATACAGTAGCCACACAGCAGCTATGATATATTCCTTAAGTGGACTATATTTTCCGTGAGAAGAAGTGAGCTCAAGGCCACGGAGACGAGAAAACGACGAAGAGCTTTGAAAGCTCAACACATAAATCAGAGCAGTTGATCCTTGAGAATGTCGGTGAATAATAACATATTGTAGGTACACACATGACGACCAGTCATTTACAGTGATCCGTTATGATAGCTGAGCTGTTAACATTATTTATCAGCATGACCCCCGGCGTGATGCGCGCTGTTGGTGAATATCAAGTCACACCTACACACGGAGATGAATAGAATTTACATTCATACGTTTTACTTTACATGAGAAGGTTTTGTTTTAATAAGACTGGATTAGCGACCGTGCATATCGTCCAGGCTGGGGAAAGTACTGTGAGATGGGTGGAGATATAATTCAAGCTAGGGCGTCAGTGCCCTCGGCTGACATTACTGTCTTTCAGAGTCTGTAGTGGGCTCCGTTTTAAAGCTACAGTGAAGATACTGGTATCATATGAAACCAGACAACCTAAGAGATCCATTTGCCATGCTAGCTTGTCGGAAAGGGGGCCGAATAATGTTCCAAATTTTAGCTAGATTTTGGCGAGGGAAAATTGGCGTGGCCATTTTCAAAGGGGTCCGTTGACCTATGACCTCAAGACGTCTGAATGACAATGGGTTCTACGGATACCCATGTGTCTCGCCTTTACAGATATGCCCACTTTATGCTAATACCATGCATTTCTTTGCATGCAGTATAAATGTGCTATTTTCACCTATTCTAAAAATGGTGTATTTGAATATTTATGCATACTGGGGTCCGTAAACAGCCTTGGAATTGCATAAATTGGGTAGAAACGGGAAAGCTGAGACTCTTGTGGATGCAATGAGCCCAATTGTATTCATGTGTGATGATGTTAGTCCCCATTGTAGCCATTTCATTATAGTGAAACCTTTTTTCTTTTTTTACTTTCCTGTTTAAAATGACCTGTTGTGACATCTAGGATAATCACGCCTCATGAAACCACAAACAAGAGACATAGGGCATTCAGAGGATGAGTAAGGCTTTCCTAGGTATATTGACAATAAGGGGGGGGTTTCTGAGCAATTTCCAGAACACAGGTGCTCACCATCCAATCGCCAAAAAATGCAATTCTTAGAGAAATCTCCAAATGTCAAACGTTGTTTATTTTTTTGATACCAAATCACAGCATTAATTTTATTTATGTGGTATTTTGGAGGGATTTTTGACCATGTTTATCAACTCTGTGAGGTCATAAATGGTTCAAATGTGCACCAAATCTGTGTAAAAAATGGTATTAACCCAATAATTGCTGCAACAATTTACGATACATAACTGAGCATGGGAATGGCCATCATACACTTTGATCATAATGTTCTAATACTCTTTCAAAATTTTTATAGGCACCTAACAAAACACAATGTTTATTACAGATTTATGACTAGACTAGACTAGTGCTGAGCTGCATCTCAAATTAATCTTCAGGTTGCCAGCTTTCAGATGATGTATACCACTTCTATGTGGCATCTACTGTTGACCTTTTATCTTCCCCTAAAGATCCCCGGCACCCCCCTAAAAAGACCAAAATGGGTCATGGGTCTCTAAGGGTTAAAGGTAGAATCTGTAATGCCATCAAACAGGGTGAAAGAGCCCTGCTTGGTATTGCACTTTGTTTACATCTCTTGTTTTGGTCTGATGTGTGTGTGAATTGAGTGAGGAGTTGCTATTACTGGCTGCACCTAAGGTTCTGCCAAGAGAGGTCTGGAGAAATTCACTGTATAATAAGTAACTAAACTCAAACAAACACATCAGACCAAAACAAGAAATGTAAACAAAGTCCAATACCAAGCGGGGCTCTTATGCCTAGAGCGGTTTGACGGCATTACAAATTCCACCTTTAAATAAAATATCATTTTTAAAAACATATTCTCAATAAACCCTCCTAGCTTTGGCATAAAGCCCACATCAAAGCAGGATTTTTTTTCCTGTCTCCATACAGCAATGAAGCTAGCACAAGACAGTTGAAAGCTTGTGCGATAAACCATCCATAAGAAATGCACAGATCAATATCTAAAAGTGGTAGAAATGACTTTATCTTGATTGCACAAAATCGAAAACAAGACAAAATAACAGGCATTCGAATATCAAACGAGAGGCTTTCCGGGCAATGCATTGGAGGATAAATTAACGAGCAATCACTCACTACGAATAAGGCCACTCCCTCGGGTAGCAGGGCTTGCTCTGCCAGTTCCATTATATATTCCAAGAGGATGTCTCTCCTCTTATTAGCATTCCCCCAGGGACCAGCCATTAACAGGCTGAAGTGACAGAGCACCGAGGCTGGGGGGGCCTTCATCAACATGCCTGCCTCCGCCTCAGTGTGAGCACTGGGGCTCAACAACACCCATACCTGCCTCCCTGATTGCCTGTTGTCCATTAGCTCGCCCGCATGCCATCTTAAAAGCAGTGGCAGTGGCAAACAGCTAACCTAAACATACTGTAAAAAAACTGCTCTAAATGTGTGGGTCCGAAGTAAATTATATTATATGTAGTTCTATTATATATCGTTCTGAAGAGGTTTAAAATACAGGTGTAATTTTAGCTGCTGCAGGACATGTTTTTCACACTGTGCTGATGCCCATTTTAGCATTTGAGTGATTAACATTTTGTTATTGAGGAAACCAAAAAAAAAGGTTCTGTGTTAAGAGTGAAAAGTAGGTTTTCAGTGCAGGGTCCCTCAGGCTACCAACCCGGATGTGGCTCCCACTATGCTGATCAAGGTCACGGTACACACAGGCACACCACGCAGTGGCAATACTGTTGTAACAAAAATCAGGCTCAGCTGAACAGTGCGCGTGCAAGCAGCACACATGTTTTGTGGCTCAGAACATAGACAACACTGAGATAAACGATTCAGTTCCAATAAACGTCCTCATGTGAGCCACACACGGTGCAGCAGTGCTGCATTCTCCTCTCTGGTCATTACAGCCTTAGCTGGCCAGTTTAGCCACAAGTTCTAAATGTACAGAGGAAGATATGAGTCACCGTGACGACGAGAGGAGCTCTCGTGGCTTCCTGGCAGGCGGTCACTTTCAAGTGGACCACCTGCATGAGCCACGGCTTTAGCAGCCCATCTCTGTCACATGAAGAGGACCTCTGACCACTCCACACCCATGCCTCTTGTGTGCAATGAGAGAGGATGGGGGAATGGCTGAAGGGCACTGTGAATCTTCAGTGCAGACGAGGACTGAACAGTGAGCAGCCAGCCATAATGGCGCCATAATGGCGTCACACTCCCTCTGTGTGTGTTGTTATCCAAGCTTTGTCTTGGTAGACGCTCCCACCTTAAGCCATACCTGTGAAACTGGTGCCCCTCTCCGAGTTTGTAAAGATTTGACAAGGGGCGGTCATTGACTTGTGTGTCTCCGTTTTTCAAGATGGCAGGTTGCTTGTAAACGTTCTCTTTTTCCACCTAAACGGTTCACAAAAATATGTTTCTGACACCATTTTAGGTGAGAAATAGGATATGCAATTGCTGGATCTTAATTAATTTTTGAGGTGTGAGGAATGCAAAGGGAGGGGGGAGGTGTGAGGTACGCGACGGGAGGGGGAGGTGTGGCCGAAGCGCCCCTTTGTTTTGGTCTGATGCAGTTGCGATAGTGCGACATCTAGTGGCTGAAAAATGTCATATTGTGCCCCTTTAATGTCTCCCGACTATGTAAGGCTGTTTGTATGTGTGTGCGTGTGTGTGTGTGTGTGTGTGTGTGTGCGTGTGCCAGTGCCGACTTTAGAACTTGGGAGCGAGGGGGAGGGGCTAGACAAAAGATGAGCTCAGCGGCCAGGGATGAGCAGAGCCAAACCTTTAGCAACATACAGCATAACAAACATGAATAAACCAACAGGACTGGTGCCGTCTCCCCACTGCCGCTCTTTATACTGAAGTATTCATGCCTCCCAAACGCTTTCACATCACTAAATTCCGCCTTAATTTGCTGTGGGAGGCCAACAGCCTCATCCACGGATGACGTTTAATCGAGGAAAGAAAGAGAGGTGCGTCTGACTGAACAATGGTGAAGCAGGTGCAGTTACTGTAATGATTCTTTGTCCCTATGACATCATGTGTGAGAAGATTAAGCTGAGGGGTAACTAGAGGACAAATAGTGGTTGGTGACTATTGAACCAAAAACCTTGGATTGTTATGTTCTATATATCTTCAGACTGATTTAAAGGAGGTAAAAAGGATGGAAGTGCATCACTCATTCCTATAGTTTAAAATGTATCTACTTTATTAATGTTTGCTTCCATGTTTTCCATATTTTGTTTCAATTCTGTTTCAGCAGCACATTGTTACTTGATCAGTTTTTAATTACCGTCTCCCAAACTCTATTTTTGATTTAAAAGTTTTTTTTTTAAAAGTAAGAAAAAAAATTAATTATATATATAATAAAATTTAATAAAAGTAGAATTTTTAAATGTGAACAATCCCTTAAACGTACCAATCTCCATCTCAATGAAGGTGGCCTCCTCAGGAAGGGCACGCGGCAGCACGCCCGGGTCGCTGAAGCTGGTCCTCAGCAACATGGCCATGACGAAGAGGAAGAGCACGGCCGCAAACACCGGGACGGTAGGGGACAGGTGGATAGCCAGGTACGGACATCTGTGGGGAAAAACAAGAGGACCGCGAGTGAGACTGACGTTACGATATCAGAAGGGTGGGGGTTATATCAGGGTAATGGATTCATCCACGGAATCCAAAAGGTGAGAGGAGGGGGGTCGTTTTATTTTATTTTATTGAGCTATAAACATTATCGCAAGCATCCGTTAAATGCAGCAACACCGTTTGACCCTCATCACATTCTGAGTAGTGGAAAATCACTGTCCTCTTGCCTTGTCCTCATTTCACGCCCCCAAACTAATCCTCTCTATCCAATATAAAATACATTTTCACATTGAACAAAATTCGTTTTGCACTTCATGTCTACGCAAAATAAGGCTGTGGAGATAACAGCTATCAACCGAGACGGGAAGAGACCTCTCGAATAATTCACACGATGGATCATTGGCTTCTCCTAATTGTCAACAAACAACAGGGCAGCATGTGCAGACGGGGGCTGGAGGGACGAGACTGTACATATTGTGAAGTGGTGTAGTCGGTGTAAGGTCACGAGCTGGGTTCTGTAAGGCAGCTCGGTCCTCTGATCTGTCCTTTCCCCCGGGCCGGGCTGGAGCCACGGTGGTGAGTAAACAACAGTAGGCCGTGCTCTCGCCCTCTGGCAGAGGAGAGGAGTATTAGCATAAATCCAACCGGCCAGGCCGACGAGGTTGCAGCCAGAACGGCCACTCCAAAAAGGCAGCGTCTTTGTAGCGGCGGCCGAGGCATGCTGCAAAAGTGCTGCGGCACCACCGCGAGCGTCTGCATACGGTTATTAATAGAAAAACCGCACAGCTTCATCTCCACGCCATGTGGAGGGATCATACATTCATAATGCAACACAAATGTATTACTACAGGATCTGATTGTACCGCGAAATATCCTGTACAGTAACTGGGGGGATTGCATATCAGACGTGAACCCACCCCCACACAGTGGACATCACGGGCTGAATATGATACTAAGCTGCATGAAATGGGTTATGGAGATTTGATCGTGATAATGTTAATGTTAATGATAATGATAATGACAATGATAATGACATTAATGATAATGTTCGCCCGGATAAATGGAGAGGGTTGTGGCAGGAAGATGATCCGCTGTGGCGACCCCTAATGGGAACAGCTGAACTAAGAAGAAGAAGAAGAGAGAAGAAGAAGAAGAAGAAGAAGAAGAAGAAGAAGAAGAAGAAGAAGAAGAAGAAGAAGAAGAAGATCATGATAAGGTTATGTGGAATGAAAAACATTCCTGTAGAGATAAACGGATATTATACACAAAAGTAAAATCATCACACAAACAGTGTAACTGAGTGGTTATTAAGCTGACTTTTGTGAAAACAGAATGGGGAAAAAGGAGGAGTTCATATTCCACATTTGCATGGAATATATATGGAGCATCATATGGCACACAACCACTTAACTGTATCACGTAACAGGAAAAATATTTCACTGACAGTAATGACAGCTTTATTACATAAACCCATAAAGCTGAGTGATCCCTGCATGGAGGGGCACATAGTACTAATGCAAGATAAAGCTTTGTCATGACCAGTGATCTAATAGCAAACATGCCTTGTTATGAAATAATCCCCATAACAAAAAGGCCATCAGAACTATTAATATTTGTCAATATAAGGTTTTTGTGTAATTAAGGTAAAATACATCCCCTAGTGTCTTTTTTTTGGTTTGTTTTTGTTTATCAATGTCAGTTGTTCTGTTTTTGTTGTCGCTTCATATACATATTTACAGAATCTTTGATGTTATGTTAATGTGTTACACAATTAATTTTGAACGTTTGTCAATAAAAACATACAATAATTTTAATAATAATAATCACTTAGACACTTGTTTGTCTTGTTCAAAGCACAAACATGCTGCCCATGCTTTTCCCTTGTGTTGCTTGGATACCATTTCAATGTGAACCCACAATGCTGACAGGAAACGTAAAAGGAAAGGAGTAGAGTATAGGAGCGTGAGCCAACACACAGGAGGGAACAAAGTCCACCTGTCAAGTCCCACTACGTAGACAAGCCAGAAATACCTGAGCTATGGCAAGACAATGGCACGCCACACCTGCCCGACAGGTCTGGTTAGTTTTCCCCTATGTGACTAATGAAAAATCAGGGCAGAGATCAAATCAATAGCAATTTTCACAGAGTCCAAGCCAGAGAAGAATGTCTCATCCATTTGTTACTGCGGAGACAGCAAAGGACAGGCGGCCGATTCAGGGGGAGTGGGCAGGAGGATAGTCAAGCCTACAGGCCAGCAGTCTTGTCAGTGATGTGTAATTCCAGTACTGATGACTGGTCCGCATTAAAGACACACTCCATCATCGCTTCCCATCAAGGCTGCACATCCTTCCTGGAAGTTGCCGTTTCCCTGGCTATACGACAGCAGGGTGGTGCCGACGTTGTATGTTTATCAATCACCTCACAGGCGGAAAAAACATCCTAAGTGCAAGCAGGCCCTTTCTCCGTCTGTTTTCAACGACAATGTCATCATTCAGACTTCAGAGAAACATATTCTCTCTCCCTTTCTCTGAATATGAATTCAGTATCACCTGCCTTAAAAAAAAATATGTTGAGTACAGAGTCATTCACCTACATATTCTTTACTTCACTGAGGATTTCCAACCCTTGGCCTCATACAAAACTCCATGACTTCCTTGTGTCTTTCCGTGACCATGGTAAAGCATTCTCTTGACCAAAAAAATGACTTTCCTTCTGATTTCTCTATGCTGTTTTAGTTCAGAGATGTATTAAATGGATAAATAGTCTGGTATCCACTACAAGGCCCAACAGAGCTAGCCTGGATTTACTCATTATACAAGTCACTTAGTCACAGCCGAAGCAGCAATTATGAGACATAAGAAAGTGTGGCTAGAGTCAAGTATGGAGACTGCATCTTATCAAAAAAATGAAAGAGACTCGGGAAAGATGGGGAGACCTGGGATAAACTTAGTTTGCATGATGTTGCATCAGAATTTGGACATAAAGGCCAATCCAGAGTCGATTAGAATATGGGTGAAATATACTAACAAATATTTTATTATAAAACTATAAATAACAAAAAACAGCAAACAATCAGGATCCAAGTCAATCAATAAGCTGTTAAAAATATATATTTAAAAAAAAAAACATTCCTGTAGGTATTCTGTAAAGGTAGCCGTTTGTAAAATCCCTCATCTTTCTGGGCCTGGAATATGCCTCTCTAAATTCCATGGTATTCCTGAAATTCCATGGCCAGTGATGTAAATCAAGTATTTAGGTAGTGAGCTACATTCAGCCCACAGTTAATGAACTGCCATAGCAACCATGATAAAATCATTAGACAGTGGACTTCCATCACACCCCAATCATCAAGCTCTCTCATTCTTTGAGTACAGCTGGAGCAGATAACATCAACCACTACTTTTGCTATATGCAAAGTCATCACCACCCATGATAGGTTACCATAACGGGTTACTGGCGCAGGGTGTGAAGTTCACTGCAAACCTTCCAGCCTCTAAGGGAGATGGGAATTTACATCAGGAATCTCTAATCTCGGCTTTGATCCGTGGAATTTCCCTCTCAACGCAGCGTGATGCAAGCTAAGAGATGAGAAAGTGTCTTAAGTGGGGATCTCGCCGAATTAAAACTCATCTCGACTGCAAAGCAATGATGCTGTAGACTGCGTGTTGTTGACCTGACGTTTTGCATTCGCTGAGCATTTCATACTCAGCCTATATTAATACTTAACACAGGTGTTAGTCGGAGAGCTTCGTGAATCACAACCTAAATGAATAATGAACTCGCTGTTGTTCACTGTGCAGGCAGATCCAAAGAGGGCCTGTGTAACTTCCCTCTGTCACAGGAACATCTGTGTCTTTCTCTTTCTAGGGCACTGCTAAGAGAACTGAGTGCCCACAAACTTCCATCTTGCCCTCTCACTCTCCCCCTGCCAGACACCCACAGGAAATTATTCCATCGCCCAGATGTACTGTATATTCTGATCACAGAGGCTCGTTTCACTCATCCCTCTACAGCAGAAATCTCAAACAGCTTTTGTCCATTGACACAGTGTGATTCATGCCGAGACCCCACGACTATGAAGACAAGACTCCAGAGCTCCGGCCGGACACACCCTTTTTAAACCCCTGGAAACCATAATCCACCATGTGGGCGCATTTTGGAGCGGATACACTAGAGCATCGAGGGTACAATCTGTTAGCTTCAAATCCCACATCTGTGTTATGCAACAGTTAAATACCATATGACTGAGGGACGAGCCACGAGATACGTGATACGTTGAAATAAACAAACAGCTGGGGTTGAAAATGTTACATCAGAACTGCTACTTTAAAAACCCCACAGCAATATTCTAAATGGAAAGCGGAATGAAGAGAAATGATAAACCCGATGATGATGATTTGATTTCAGGCGCACGAGTAATACAATACTAGCGACCTCTGACAGTGAGAGGAAAGAGGCTCATGCACGTATGGAAAAATCAATACACGCCTAACAACCCACCACTATAGCATAATGATCTGCAAATTGAGTAGGGGTTGAAACATTAGGCCCCCAAAAACACTGGAACAGTAGCTATGCGCACCTGAGGGCAGGCGTTTCAGTGAAGTTGACATCATCTAAATAGGCTTCTCCTGGGAGAGAGCGGTGACATGTACTGTAAGCATCTATTACCAAGTAGTTGATGGATGAAGAGACAAAACATATTAAGTGTCCCTCCCTGTGTGACATGTGATACGAGTGTGCAGAATATAATTTCATCATCTGCAGAAAAACGTGTGATACGAGTGTGCAGAATATAATTTCATCATCTGCAGAAAAACACAGTTCGTCCAGCTTTGGCTGTTCTAATGTTTTTACTTGAATTCTAAGGTTTTTTGTGGTCTTCCAGGGGTTACAAGCCTTTCATAACTTTAGGGCAAATGAAAACCATTTTAAACCCATTGTAGAATTTTCAAAAGGACATGGTGGTCATGAACGTGAAAATCGGGTTTGTTTTTCCAGATTCCTGAAAAGATGTCTTCTTGGAGATGGAGGGTACAACAGCAACAGAAGAAGGCAGTAGATCATGGTTATTGTAAACGGAGCATGGTTCCTCCGGCGGATATAAATCAGGGTATTGGCTACTGGTTAGCTGAGGCCAGCAGAAGTCACCCTTTGATTGGCTGGCCAGGAGAAAGGGTGGAGCCAGATGCCTAGGGGGACCTTAGGGTGTGTTACTGGATGTGTTCTGGCTACTCTACAGGGTCAGCAGCACAGCTCCTCTCCTCCCCTCCTCCTCCTCCCCCCTCATTACACACACCCGATATTGGAGGGAGCTGATGGCAAGAGGGACCGCTCCATCAGCTACACACATTGGGCGTCCTCCACCTTACAGCATGTAAGCCAATAAAGCACCGCCCCTCAACCACAC
>OMKL01067795.1:1826-12020 GCA_900302295.1 Parasudis fraserbrunneri | reverse complement strand
CTGATGTCAGTCTGATTTCCAACAGCATACCCCCCCCACACACACACACACACACACACACACACGACCGGTCTCAACTCTATCCCCTGTCTAATGACAACAGCTGGTCCTCTCTCTCTCTCTCTCTCCCTCTCTCTCTCTCTCCTTCTCTCTCTAATTTTCATTCTCTCTCTCCCTCTGACTCGTAATTCTGTTTTTCTCTCCCTCTTTCATCTCCTCCTTCGTGCCACCATCTACCCATCTATGCCAACCCCCTCATTCCTCTCCTTCCTTGGTATCTCCCTCAATCTTCCTTCCTTCCTTCCTTCCTAACTCATACACATCTCTTATTTCATGCCGCTCTCCCTCTAGGCCCCTCATTCCTCCCTCTCATCTCTCTGTTTATCTATCGCACCGTTTCATCTGTCTCTCTTACTGTTGTACTCAGATGAACTGATGGCTCTCCTCTCCTCCCTCCACCTCTCCCCCTGTGCCTCTCCCTCCTTCCCCTCCCCTCCACCTCTCTCTTTCTCCCTCTGTCTTGCCTCCCTTCCCTCTTTCATTTCTCTCTCTTTTTGGTCCATTCTCTTTCCCTCTCTCCACCCTTCTCTCTCTCCCTCTAAAATATATCCCTCTCTCATTTCTTCCCTCATGCCTCCATCTATCTCTCCATCCCGCCATCTTTCCTCCATCTGTGTCTACCTTGTTCGTGTCTCTGGACAACCCATTTTCATGGCCAGGGCATCACATTCTCACGCATGTCAGACAACCCCAGCACGTGATACTCACGCACAGACGCTATGGCCCTCGGTGCTATCCGTAGTCTCCGCCGTTAACTGTATAAATTGGCTGGGATTGAACCCATGGTGCTACGGTGGTAAATTAACCATAACCATTAACCTAACCTTAACCCTAAACCTAACCTTAACCCTAAACTTAACCCTAAACCTAACCTTAACCCTGAACCTAACCTTAACCCTAAACATAACCATTAACCTAACCTTAACCGTAAACCTAACCTTAACCCTAAACATAACCATTAACCTAACCTTAACCCTAAACCTAACCTTAACCCTGAACCTAACCTTAACCCTAAACATAACCATTAACCTAACTTTAACCCCAAACATAACCGGTAGCCTAAGCTTAACCCTAACCAAAACTGTAACGGGGGGCAGTGTTGAGCTGAAAGCACTTGCCTACAACCACAGTGACCGGGGTTTAAGTGGAGTGGCATTTTTTATGATTTTTTTGTTTTTTGTTAACGCCCTGCTGGCACTGCACCTTAACTGCACCTTCATACCTGCGTATACATTTCACAGACCATAACCACTTTGCGTGACACGGACATGATATCCTCTAGTGCAGTGGTTCCCAACCTTTTTGGTGTCAAGGACCCCCAAATTGATACATATCAGGCTGCAGACCCCCATTTGATAAGCTGTTGTGTCAGGGGACCCCCCTCTGAGAAGGTTTAGTTATTCCATAACTGTCTATACTGTAGGTGGTCAGATGACAGTGAGGAGAGTGAAACCTATGAACAGAATAATCATTCTTATTCTCTCACTGGACTAACTTCTAGTCAATTAAATAATAGTAAAATTACACTTTCTGGGGACCCCCTGGAACCCCCTTAACGACCCCCGGGGGGGTACACGGACCCCACGTTCAGAACCACTGATCTAGGATCACTACAACGATGATAACAATGACAACATACATTAATCTGTCTGATCTGGTTCATAATAAATGGACAAACAAACAAATAAATAGATAGATAAATACACATCCCAGGAGATATAACCTACTGTATATGACTTGAAACTCTGCGAGTGGCCATGCAGTGTGAATAGCTTGGAACTGAAATAAGAAAATACATGTCCTTGTATACCTGACTTTGGGCCACACAGGGGATGGGAACTGTGGCTCATCTGGGCTGCTGCTGCAGCTTTGGCACTGAAGGATATCAGACCTCACATTAAAAACATCATGTGCAGACACAGATTTATTAGCAGTTCCCCTGCCAGCTAGACCGATTCAATTCTGATGACACAATTCATCCCATTATATAATATGATATAATAAGTATAGTTACAAAATAGGAGGCTATTTCTCCCCCTCGTTACGCCCTGGAGAGCATTCTACATTGTCAAACACAGATATAGCTGTAGTCGCGATGTTTCCGTTTTTACTGAAACCTCAGTACACTACAGTGAATGCTCGCTGCTCTTAACTGGTGGCTTCGTCACTATCTATTCATGTTCATTCAGTTGCCAAAAAGGTGCAGGGAGAAATCCAGACACAAGTTATTTCGGTAGACAGAAGTTCACAGCAAAGGAACCGGGGGCAGAGGTGGCCCAAAGGTTAGAAAAGCAGGCTTGTGACCAGGAGATCACGGGTTTGAATCCTGGTCTTTGTTCTGGGTGGGAGACGTGAATGAGTGTTGCCCTCCCCTCCCTCAACGACTACCACTGAGATGCCTTTGACCAAAGGCACCCGACTGCTTCAGTGGAGCTGCTCGGTGGCCAACGGTAGAGGACTTTGATTGTCCTGGGAATTTCCTAGGTGTGAATATCTGTAACTGTGGGAGTGCACAGCACAGCATCACTAAAATTGGAGCGTACATGCTCAGCCAATTTTCCCTGAGTACATGATGATGACTAAGAAAAAGAAATGGCTGTAGCGTCCTGGCTGTAGCAGTATTAATATTAATGCATGATAGATACATGATGGAGCACCTGTGCGATGGCTTAGGGCTGGCTGGGAGATATGACCTGAACTAAATATCACGGTATATTTTCACATTTACCTCGGTAACAATAAATGTTATTATTATTTTTTTTTTTAACACCAGCAAACAAATACCACATCGTGATGGCCCTCTGTCAACATGCTTTGTCTTTCAACACATGATTGGCTGTTGTACATTCAGTTGAATTAAGGAGGCATAAATGAAACAGGAGGAATGCATTTACCTAACATACAGACACGGGCAAAATTAGATCGGTAAGAGATTCATCATACTGGTATCTGTAAATGTTCCGTATATTTCGCCCAGCCCTGGGCTGGCTACCACTGGAGATTTTTCAAACCATGTAGGACTTTTATTTTAATTCTATTTTTTTAAGGGTGCAACTACCTTCTAAATGCAAGCTCTGACTCAGCTCTGGTTGTGATTTAGCAGCAGTGAACGTGCCAGGAGTGACACCTAGTGAGACACGCGCTGTAACAGCCAGCTTCAGGCAGCATTCTGCCAAACCCAAACAAACACTTAACTGTCTGATTCAGTTGACGCAGCAACATTTTTATTCCAAACAACTGAAAACTTCTTTCTATCCTTCAGGGTCCTTGTTAAGTTTAATTTGCCCCCCAGGAAACCCCGTTATTTCTGATTAGCTGTACTGTCATTAGTCGGGGGGCGTACATGACGTTCTGCAAACTGACCCTGTGTCTAGAACGTAGAGTGGGTTAAGGAGAACAATGTGCACATTATGGGAAACATCATTGTCAATGTATTTGATGAATTCAATATTCTGGGGAGCATTTTTTCAAACAGTGAGCTGCATCTCTTTTCTTACATGCAGACCCTGTGTCCCTGGCACTCATAGTGAAGTGGGAAATTGCCAGCTGGCCCACATGTTTTAAAAACATGAGAAAGTTATTTTCTATGTGTTTCACGTCAAATCTAGACGGTGCTTCCTGATCTAAGTGAAGGGGTTTACCGGGTGCTTCAGGGAATAAGGTAAAGGCTATTCCGCCATGTCTGGCCTACATGGTTTTGCAGTTAAAACCCTGAAGAAGACAGCCTACGTCGAAACGGTGGTCTTAATGAAGACTTTGTTACATCGAGGCTAGTGTGCAGTGACTTTTTTGCAAGTCAAAGGGGAATCCCACTCTGGGTCTTGTATTTGTAAAGGAGTTGCTATAGATCGTCAGGCCAGAGGTGCGGTATAGCCCTAACCTACTCCACATGCTCCAGCCTCAGGCTTCACAAAGGACTACACTGAGGCCAAAAAGGATGGGCATCAGACAATGCCAGTCACAGGTTGCCATTCCTACACACAAGGAGGGAAGGGCAAGTGTTTACCTCTGGTTACTTCTTTATCTGGTGAAAGAGAATGGGAAGCTCGTCTCTCGAGAGATGACTGAGGTATCAGGACATTCATATTACTCACCCACTATAATTCAATATTGAGTGAGGTTGGAGCTGAGCATCATTACGACGTCTGGCTCTACCAAATTAGCACCTTTTGCGGCCGATGTTTCTGAGCAGAGATCGCTTTGGCCAGCCACATAGAGAATGAATCACTTATGCCTAAATCTGGTAAATAAGTGTAATGTTGCTTTGTGGTGGAATTCCCCTTTAATACATGGTTTTGCACCAAAACTATATGAGGGAGAATACAGATTAGGAATAAAAGTTAAGAGATTTAGTTAGGTGTAGAGTATTGAGTCTCAGTGTTTGTTCTACCTCTGATGTTGAAGAGAGCTCTCCAGCTTGGCGATGTAGGCACTCTGTTCACTCAGCTTTCTGTGACAGAAAAAGCAAAACATGCTCAAACAACTGTAGCTCCATATTATGCTCTAAATGCAGGTTGTTGTTGGTTTTCTTGATAGCACCAGTGCTGAGATATACAGTATAGACAACATACTGTACAGTCTACAAAGGCTACATTTCGACACAATTTTGCCTTTAATTATCAACCATGTTGCTTTCTCACACATTGATTTTGTCATGTTAATTTACAAGGACTATCTGTTCAACTCAATAATGTCCATCTCCACTGCCTCCAAAGTTTCTTATCAAATCTAACAGAAATACTGTACTTCATTCAAGTGGCATATGCTTACTTGGACATCTGCTGCATTTCTTGCCTCATCTTGACAAAAGCCTCCTCTAGTATCTCACTCTGAAGAGATTGACAACGGCATAAGTGAAGCACCGGTGTTTACAAGACAGCATTTGACACCGAAAAATGTTATTGAGATAAACGATAAGTCAGTTAGAATTCTGCATTGATTTTTAGGGGAGAGTGCAGTCCACCCTCCTTCAGTACTCTATTATTGTTCCAGAAAAGCAACGTGACGTTAAAACATGAAAAGGAGAGGGAGATGTGAAAGCATAACACGGAGCAGTGTTGAGTAATCACAGACAGCACGTCTCCCAGGCAAAATGCACTGCTCAGCGTTTTTCAAGCTCTGTATTACCGGCCGGTGCCGCTCAGACCTCTTAAAGAGGAATGCCACCCATTTTGAGAATTCACATTAAGTATATGATTCCTTTGCAGGACAGTTCAGTCAATGTTTGTGAATATACTGTGGGCCGTTCCCTCCTTCCTCCTTCAAGCCCGAAGGCGGAGAAAGAACCCTCAAATTTGTGACGTCGAAAAACTAAAGACTTTCACCTCCAAATGAGTGCGTTATATTCTAATGTTCCTAAGAGGTCTGAACCACAGTTTAAACCTTATTTGGGTCTAAGAGTTCACACAAGCATTCTATGGGCCCACGAAGTCCCACATTTCCCCATTCATCATCGATAGAGCAGCCTCAGGTTTTATATCCAGGTGATAAAAGGGTTTTCTCTCTGACATCTAGCTTCAGGAGAGGATGAGTGGTTCAAGTTCCAATATACTGACTGAACTGTCCTGGGGCACAGGAATAATATATGTGAATTCTTAAAATGGGTGGAATTGCCCCTTTAACTGAAAAATAAAAGGTTATTAGTTAGTTTATATGTATAAATAGGTATTCTTTTTCTTTCTTTCTTTCAGAATCCTATCATTCTGTTGTGAGAAGGACATGTGAGCTCGGTCACATCAGCCCCCCGAGAAACTCCACTTGGTGACATCATCTGGCGATTTCTTCCAACTTTCCCCAAGTTAGGCGTACTACAGTTGAAAATAGGTGAAGAAATAGCATCTGCAGTTCACTAGAGGTCTGCTATCTGCCAGGTGGCAGATGCGGCCAAGGTCTCGAGACAAAGACCTTGATTTATGTCCTCCTCACAACCGAACAGGATTAAAGTTGAAAATCGGTGAAGCGGCCCTTTAACGAACATGACTCCTCTGAAGCTGGTCATAGTTTAGCTGGCTAGTCTTTAGGATAATAGACCCTTTTTTCAACATAATCTTGTCAGCAAAACTCTGCTTCCGAATCCAAACTGCACACACATCTTTTGGGGAGAGAGACGGATCTTGCACGGATCCAGAGACTGTCCCCGGAGACTACCAAAACCAAACTGCGCACGTATCCCAAAATGTCCTAATTGATTACAAACAGTAAAAGGGTTTATACATGATCCCTTTGCCAGTCCCTGAGACCAGAGAGAAATGCTGCAGTAGTCTAGTCAACCACTAGAGGACGCCCTAAATCCATTTCATCAGGACGTCTCTTACCCTCTCTTGGTAATGAGTCAATAGTCTCTTCTGATGCCTTGCCTGGAACAGTAACACCTGAGGGCATGGAGGAATCCATGATAATACAGAGAAATAATACCATAATATGTATTGTATCTGAAGATGATTTGATGATGAGTTGCATTTTGGGAATGAACTGACAAGACAGACATACAGCACTGAACAAAACAATGTTTAGAGCAGTTGAATAGTGAGACTACAGATAATCAAAGAGGTAAACGGTATAAATCTTACTCAATCTAATAAAGGACTCATAGTAAGGATGCACCAATCAGATGATGAGCCAATACGAGGCTAAAATAGGATATCTGTATCTGAGAACTTCCCCATTATGAAAATAAAATACCAAGAGCCACATTTAACATGTAAGAAATCACAGCTAATCAATTAGGCTTTCTATCTTTTTCACACATTGAAGAATGTTAGATCTCTCTGATGGAGAAAAAAATGAACCAACAAATTTGTAAAACTGCATCTTCCACATTGGTGTCCTGCAAATTAATGCAATTGTGCTGAATGGCCTACAAACCTTGCTGATTTCTGTGAAGTGTTTGGTCGCCACAATATTGATGTCAGTGAACAGGGCCTTAACTTCATAGCTACTCTGTGAAAACAAAGATATGTTTCACCTTAGAGTAACAATCCATCATTAGGATTACAGATAGTCGACGATTTGTTCAAATTTAACAAGGAGCACAGTGAGGAAAAACTTTGTTTTCTCTCAATTTCCCTTAAAATCAGAGTGATACAACATATGTCGTGTTTTGCTTTAAATCAAAATGTTCCTGGATTTCCCTTGGTTACAGGGAGGGAAAGTGGCGACTTTCACCATCTAGAGGTTGAATTCGAAAAGATTTCAATCACCATTAATTTTCCCTTAGGGACACTTTAAGATTATGCATTACAAATCAGTGAAAGCTTGAACTTTCACAAATCAGACATTTTGCAACAGACTATGGATAGGATTGAAAAGTAGAACATTTTGCAGAACCATATGACTGTGGAGGTGCTCTTAAAATTGCACTAAACTCAATGGTATTATAAGAGCATCTCAAAAGTTGTTATTTCATATTTTTGAACGCAACAAGATGGCAATGGTCCCACCCCCACCCCCCTATATGATGACATGAACTCTTCATCAAAGGTTTCCTATATTATCTGTCATAGAACTAAAATATTCTTACTTTGTCAGAGAGAGGAGATATTTGGCACTTGGCTTTACATATCAAACACATCCCTTGCTTGCCTGAAAGAAAAGTTGCACTTAGGCTATATACAGGAGTATAATCAAAGGTGCAATAAGGATTATACAGTACATTACACAGATCCACAGTGTAAGAAGAATCAGCAGGTTATTATTATTTCAGTCAAGTTACAATATTACAAATGGCCCAGCAGATGTCCCTGTCTCTCCACGTTTGACCTGCCTGACATTGTGCAGCTTATATTGCATAGCTGAACCAAGACAGGTGAGTTTAATCATTTTAGTTAAATAGACAGGCACCCAAATGAGGTTCCTAGTAAACAAACCCAGCACTTGCTTGCATTACCTTTTTGAATACAGACATTGCAGATGACATGTCCACAGGTTGTGACCGCTAGTTTGCGGTCAGCATTGGGGGATTGAAAGCAGGAGTTGCAGCAGATCCAGTGGGACATGTTCTGATACCAGAAGATTACACTTGCCAGGAGAAATATGCTATGGTGAAGATATGAAGTCATGTATCAATTAGATCTGCTGTAGTAGCCCACTGGCACGAACCAACTGCTGCTTGAACCCAAGAAGTTATCATGTTAGCAGACTAGCTAGCTGACGTTACCATTAAAATGTAAGGTTTGACTTCTATTGTGCTATTTTTAATAGCAACGACATGTTTTTTCTGTCAATGTTAAAGTTACCTGTACCAACAACCATCGCTTCGTTAAACTGCCACAGATAAAGCTAACGTTAGCTAATTTTCTTGGTTAGCTAGCTAACTAATATTATTAACATAACAAGCGATCATTAGCCTCGCTACGCGAGACGAGACGAGACGAGACTAGTAGGGAGGGAGGAAGGCAGATCATGATTTGTCATCTATGTGCACCTGTCTAACCTAACTGTTTTTTGTATTTGTACGTTAAAGTTAACTGGCATCATATCGCGTGGCTTACGCTTTCTTTGCTTGTCGATCTCTGTGTAGCTATTTTATTGGGCTTGCTATTAAAAAGTTCGTCTAGTTACGTCATGACATAATCTATTTGCAGCAGCTTATTAAACGGGTAGCGTTACATCATGCAAACAATTATTTTTATTATTATTAATATTTCTCTTTCAAACGTTTATTATTCCATTTACTTCACATAGCTATGTATTTGATATGATGATCATGATATTGTCATAGATTCCGTTAATCAATCCTGTTGAGTATTTTGATGTAAAATAATGGAACATTCAAGACCCACTGTAAATCACAATGTAGTTGTTTTACTCCAGCATTTGCAAACATTACCAATCTAAACTAACCATTTACAGCCACAAAATACAGCAAATACAATTAAAAACTAATATTTAGTCTACCTGTTGTGTCGGTATGAAGAGCTTAGGCAATCAACTAGAAAATGAAAACATGTCTCCCTATATATATTTTCTTTACATTTATTTATTTATTTATTTATTTATTTATTTATTTATTTATTTATTTATTTTTATTTATTTTTTTGGCAAAGTGTTGACGCCAGCTTCTTGGCAATTAATGTGTATTTGTCAGAATTAAATGCATCTATTCTACACTGGTATGTGTATATTAATACCAGGTGTAAACATGGCATAAGATCATCCAGTATATAAACCATGTTGGCAGGCTAAAGTTCCTCATCAGACCAGCTTCTTGGCTATTAGAAAGTCCTTGAGTCTCTTCATTTGCCAGAAGCTGACGGCCAGCAGAATGGAGGTCTGAATCACTGCCCACCACAGCACTTTGCCATTGGTGTCCTCGCTGATCTGACGGAACATCTCCTCTTTATCCTGAGGGAAGGCAGACAGAATGGTGAACATTGTCACTAAATAATTATTTTTATTTTCCTTTTTCAAGCTATTTAACTTGATTCATAATTGTAGGAGGGCTAAAGACTTCAAATAGGCCTATTCATTATATACAAGCATCTTTAACTGTTACCAAAGGATTATATAATAATAATAATAATAATAATAATATATTTATTTATTTATTTTCATGACCCCCCTGAAAATGATTGCCCGACCCTCTGAGGGGTCCCGGCCCCTAGGTTGAGAACCACTTTGCTAATAGCGTTAGTAAAAATGTTAATTCCTGATAATGTAGACTGCCTTACCCTTTGATACTCTTGCTGCCTGGCGATGTACATCATCTGGTCTATCAGGTGTCTCAGGTTGCTCTCCATGGCCGACAGGCTGTCCTTGGTCTTCTCCGCGTTGTGGTCGATGGAGTGCTCCCCCATCTGGACATCCAAGTGGAGCCTCTGCACAGAGAGGAGATAGACAAGAATGCACTGTAAGTGTTTCCAGTTCTGCTAGCGAAGGTGAAAAGTCGGAAATGTTGTAGTGGATTGACTAAACAAATATGGTTATGTGAGCATGTGTTTGTGTTGGAGAGTGACTGTGTGTGTGTGTGTGTGTGTGTGTGTGTGTGTGTGTGTGTGTGTGTGTGTGTGTGTGTGTGTGTGTGTGTGTGTGTGTGTGTGTGTGTACATGAGTGCACGAGAGTGCGTGTGTCTATGTACTCGCATGCTTTCTAAAAACACAGAGGGCTTTATCGAAATATCCAGACGAACAATGCAA
>OMKL01067763.1:0-10394 GCA_900302295.1 Parasudis fraserbrunneri | reverse complement strand
GGGGGGGGGGGGCATGGAGAAGCTTAGAGCTAGCAGGCACTCGTACTACAGCTTCACTATATAGGCATCACTGCTATACTGTATAACAGCATTGATTGACTGTAGGGTTGGGTGCTTTTGTTAGGTGAACACCTACACAATACTGGAACAGACTTTTCCCCGTGTTGAGATGATGTGATTCGTTGGGCTTTGTGAGCTTTATGACCCTCGATCAAAGTACATTAGACCTATAAACCAAAATCCCGGTTTCTGTAAAATGATTAATACACACAAAATGTTTGTTCATTCATGTTGAATAGACTTCATTCTATAGCCCAGTGATGCTGATGTTATGACGCTGGCCCAGATGCTTTTGGACTTGTAAAGCATTTTACAATACAACTGGAAAGGAGGTTTTTGCAACAGCAAACATTAGCATCGGCTTCGTTATGATAAGCAAACTCAAGGAGGACGAACAGCACTGCACAACATGGCCTACCTAATAAAAGCAATTTCACTTCTCTTGCTGCCTTCTCCCCGTCCTCGCGAAGGTTTTTGTCAATCATCTTTGATCTCTCCGCGGCCGCTTTATCCTCGGCGCTCACCGTACAACCCATGGTTCCAAAAGGACGCGCGCACCGACCTCTTGCGCAAAACGGCTTCAGTGATGATCGTTTCAGTGTGACAGCCGATGCCAAAAACAACGTGCAGTCCGAATTCCCAACCTGCCTTTGAAAGAAAATCCCTCTTGCCAATCCCGTGCAAGTGGAATGAGTGGAAAAAGAAAATAACGATTTACATCCAAAGATTTTACCCACGCGTAAAAAGTCAAACGGATCTCCAGTCCAAATATAACCTCAAGGCTGAAGATAGTGCCTAGAAGCAATACAGTTCAAAACCAAATCTCAGACAACGCTGGCACCACTAGTTTGTTACCGTGTTACCGGCTGGCCATTTCGAATAAATCGGAGCACTTAGTACCACATCCATCCAAAAAGACGCGACTTGTCAGTCCTCTTGTTCCGACTGTATGATCTCACTGGTGTGGCTCAAAAATGTCCCTGATCGACTGCGCTTCTTTCCTGCGCTCAATTACGCATTCGACTGTGTAGAATGTGGTTGGCGCATTCCTTGACTGTTTTGTCTGGAAACGGTGGTCAGCTGAACTGAGTTCACTCGAGCAACCTGTCGTACGTGAAACAGGTGAGATCTACCGCTTGTGTCTGTAAAAATATGTTGAACCAATTATGTGAGAGCCACTGAGGCGTGATTGAGGATTGAGTGCACTGTGTCGACTGCAGTGGGCGCTGTGTCAACCTCAAATCACTGCATTATGGGGAATGTATGTTCTGACCCAAAAATGTTGTAGCCTTGTGCGGTATTCAGATTGTCTGTGGGTCTACAATCGAATTCTGGACGTGTTTATTGTTTCAGAGAGATCAATTCAGTAAGGTAGTGTGTGGACTATAGCTTTTCGCTGTTGAAATTGTTGTAATAAATACCCAGAGTTACCAAATCATTTTGTGCCTACCTATAGAGCTGGTGAACAGTGCCCCCAAGTGATAGAGATAAGACTTATCTCTCAAAGAGGGAGTGAATGGAAATGCAGTTTTTAAATCAATGTTCAAATGCATAATTCAATTATCATATTTATCCTATAGGCCTACTATGTGTATTTGTCAGAAGAGCTTTTTAATACATTCAATGGAATTTTTAAATGAATAATCTCAGTCTCACATAAATCCCAAAACTATAAACTTCTTGTTCTAAAGTAAATGAGTTTGATTTTGTCCTCCAGTGATGTCAATAGAGGACACTGAATCCTTGTGTTGTGTTAATTACAGCTCAATGAAATGATGTCAATGAAAAAATAACAATCCCTATCACTATTTTTTCATCTACATCATTTCATTTAGCTGTAATTAACACAAAGACTGTCTTCTGATGACATCGCTGGAGGACATATTCAAACTCATTAACTCTCAATTACTGTCAAACTAAATGAATATGTGCAAAACTGTTTAGCGTTTTGGGATATGTGTGAGACCATGTTCAAAATAAATCAGCATTGTTTTTCGGCGAAGTGCCCCTTTAACCATGAACTTCTAAAGGACCATGTGTTGACACGTTAAACAAGGTCTGCAGGTTGACATAACCTGTATGCTGCGATGAGAAGGGTGTGATGACCTAGTAGGATGGTGACATGGGTTCAAGTTCAGTTTTAGAGTATGTTTTGGTCAACACAGCTTAGCTAACTTGACAGGCACGATAAATCAATGTGTGTATTCACATACATACATCTATCACTTTACATAGGCCTATTCAGTATAGCCTGTTTCCAAGTGACGCTGATTTTGAGACATATTATGCATCTTTTCAACAATTTTATATAACTTCTTTGAATCTGTGGAACATGTTAAAAATTGTTGCAAAGAAACTAGTCTAAATCTAAATTTAATTATTTATTTTCCAGCACCTTTTGGTGGGTATAGCCCACATAAGAACTAAATGATTTCCTCCCCTGCCTGGCTATCCCACACCCAAAAGTAAAAAGCTTTTACAAACTGGGCAGTACAAACAGCATTACATAGCCTCCATATGTCATCTCCCCCCAGCTCCTAAATAACATTTCAGACTGCCAAATCCACACAAAGACTAGGCAAAACCACACTGACATAATAAGTCCCTTTGAAGTGTTTGTATTGGAATTGAATTAGTAGCAGAAGAAATGCTCAAATGTTAAGCCACTGCAGTAAGGGGAGACTGCTTTGTGTCACTGTCCTCATCAGGAAAGGCTACGTGACCCTAGCAAGGATCCCTGTACATCTCTCACCATTTGTTTTATTAATGCATTAACAAAGATACAATAAGACCTGTAAGAATGTAGGAGTTTGACTGACATAAAGCCAAATAAACAGGATATAAAGGACAGCACAGGTGTAAAAACATCAACATTTGCTTTATTGTCAAACTAAAACTCCCCACTATTTACACTTTACAAGCTAAATATGCATCACAAATATAAAGGGTTTACATTTATATACATTATTTATATAAAGCCACCTTATAAGCCCAAAATTCAAATAACTTGTTTGCTCATATAGTCCTCTCATTTCCATAGAAATAATTTCTAAAATGTAGAACAAGAGCTATAGTAAAATGTTTTATGGCATAGATTGGTTTAGGTACACGACTAAAGGCATTTGATATCACTAACACCACGGTACCTGTGATGTGAAAAAGAAAGGCATTTCAAAGCAGTAGGTAGTAAGTTGCAATTTTGGCACAATCTCAGACAGTGACAACTAACACATTTCGCTAGAAAGGACGAGACAAAATCTTCCCTTCTAACCCCACCACAACCACTGCAAAGATATGTGGAGAAGCAAGGGATATGAGGCAGATAATGCACAAAAAACAATTTGTTTGCTATTGATAACTTGATTATGAATCAAAATTAACACAATGTAGGCCTACACAAAAGGAAAACATATTTCTATAGCAGTGTATACAGTTGTTAATAATAATAATAATAATAATAATAATAATAGTAATAATAATAAAAATTACTGTTTTACAAAGGACTTGGTGGGAGATAAGTTTGAAAGGCGCAAAAGTAAGTGCCAAAAATAACAGTTGTTTTGGGATCCTGCTCTGGTGGGAAGGTTTGCCTGAGATTCTGTTGTGCGTTGTGGTCAATCAACCCCTTTGTATTGTAATTTAGGTCTATAGCTTTTTGCTTTGTATTTCCCACATGATCAAATGTTGCCTGCAACCTGTGTAGAAAATAATGTTGTGTACAAATTATCAGCCTTTATTATGGATTTCAAAAACAACGTTTTGTTAAGCTCAGAACATACAGTAAAAATGTTCAGTTACCATGTTATTATAAAGTTATCACTGCTCTAATATCACAGTAGTCATGTCACAGAATTTTGAAATATATTTGAAACACTAAATCCATGTAGTGTAATTTGGGGGTGGTATGGGGATGTTTGAAGTCAGGGACTTTTATTTATTTATATTTTATTTTTTTACTTTATTTTTATTTTTAATTTTTTTGTACTTACAATTACAATACAAAAGTGGACCTCAGTACACTGCACTGTTTAGATGCCAAATGTACCATATCACAGCAATATCCATGGAACTACAACATGACTTTAGACTTTAGACTTTAGAACTCCAGCGTCACAGCACTGTAAAGGGGCATTTCGCCGATTTTTAACCTGAAGCCTATCGTTCTGTTGGGCTTACCACATTTGAAAATATTAAAAATGCGTCCGAGCTCTCGAGACACAGAACACGTTACTACGTTTTATGTCCGGTTATCACATCTTCTTCTCACAAACAGAACGATAGGATTCAGGTTGGAAATCAGCGAAATGCCTCTTAAGGAACATCCCTGTAGCTTCACGGCGTTCACTATGCCAGCGATTACACAGACTGGACATGTCTCTGTCTCTACATGTACCTCAGGTCCAAACACTGAACAAAGTGTTATGAGAGATATCAAAATACCAGAAAATAATACGACACAAACTTTTACGGGAGGATCACAAAACCCAGAACACTGCATCATACGATCTAATCAATAAGCCACACTGAAAAACTGGAGCTATACTCAGTTTAGATGCATGATCACTGGTTGGACAATGGCATCACTGGTTTTACACTGCGAAGTATAGAAGTTTGAAACCATTGCCATTATATTTTCTCAAGGATTTCAGTTTATCGAATTGATGGTAAAAATGCGGTTTGCTTTTAATAATCAGTTAAGCCTTTAAAGCTCTCCTAAAATCTAAAAAAAAAAGAAAAGAAAAAAAAAAAAAAAAAAAAAAAAAAAACAAAAAACAAAAGAAAAAACATAAAATGAAGCAAAATCAAGCACAATAAAACTGCATACCAACCATTAGTTAGATGATCATATACAATAGTTATCTAATGATAGTTAAATAGTCTGTTATTAGGTCCATTCGCTCATCTTGTGAAATTATAATTATTACATTTATAGTCGTTAAATAAATATACATTTCTGTTTTACTCTGTATTTGTGTGTGTATGTCCCGTTCCGCCTGCTATAAAAGGCACCAAGGATGCAGGGAAAAGGTTGGACAAAACATGCCAATGGAACCTTAGACTCGACTACAACACACACTACATCGCTTTGGCACATATATAACATATCACAGACCTATTGCAGTCTTATGCAAGCGTTTTACCTTCAAGCAGTTTCCCCGTGTCACATAATGATGTGGAACACAGTCCGGTGCTACCGGGTCAGTACGGGACAGTGATAGCAAGCTCTCCTCTTCTCGATAGCACACAAGACGTCCCTCACCACGGCCCAGTAGCATCCTTCTAAACTAGTGCTTCGCGAGACAAAAATAATAGATACTCTTTGTACAAAAATAACCTCAGAGTTATTCAGTTATTGTGTTGTTCGTGTACCCTTGTGCACTCCTGTCCTCGGCTTGATATTAGAATCTAGCTCAGCTTCCATATACAGTACTAGCTGCAGTTGACATGTAAAAAGTGGGTTTAGGGGTGTTTTCAAATCTGGGATTTGGGTGAAGATAAATAGAGAAGAAGGAATGGGGAAAAAGGGTTAGGTCAGCCACTGAAAAGGGGGGAGCGTACATACATGAGATTTCTCCATCCCGCTCATAAATAAGATGTTTTTTCTTTCTTTCTTTCTTTTTCCCCCCAAAAGACCCTGTTTAGTCCCGATTATTCCTTAACACAAATTCATTAGATTAGAAATAAGGTCATTATGAAAATATGTTTTTTTGTTCAGATATGTCCTGTTAAAAGTTACCATCATCAAAGCAGTTGATTCAGCGCCATCTACAGCCCAGTTTGATTCTGCTTCCATAGCCAATCCGACCCCCCTATTCCTTTTGTGCTTCCAACAGCCCTGCAGTATGCTCCCGCAGAAGGGGATAGTGGACCCCTTCTACATTAAAACAGTTCTCATCCCCTCCCTGTTCCCCCGAGCCCAGACAACACGAGGGCAGCCCCTAGTGGCCTCCTCCGCCGTTGTTGGTCCCTGTCACCCAGTCGGTGATGATGAAGCTCAGGCTCATTACCATAAAGGAGATGCCCAAAGCAGCAAAGCAGGCAGCCTGAGAGAAAGAATAACAGTAAAAACACCATTGGTACAGGTGTGTATTGATCAAAATACCTAGTACACGTATTTATACCATGGAAAATAAAGCGTTACTCGGGTCAGTGTGTTTGCATTAATACATAATATATAACACAATACATAAGTCTGTGCGTGTTTACATTTACATTAATTTCCAATATTATTCACGATACCTGAGCATTCCGTGTATAAGTTGGCATATTGTAAAACGCCAAATCCTGGTTATAATAGCCAGGATAAGCTCATACCCTGACTACGAGAAACGCAAATATGATCACCACAAATATGATCACTGGGATATGCTGATAATAGCCAGGATACGGAGGCATGTAAAACACATTATGCTGTCTACTGTTGGGTTTTGTGTTCTGTGTGAGTTCTGTTTCCATGGTAATACTAGCAATATTCCATTTACTCATGCATATGTAGTCAGGTAGTCAGGATATGAAAATGCATATAAACTCATTTTTTAAAAACTCATTAAAACCAGGATATTAGCTTGTATCCAGAATATTAATATGGGCTTTCCACATTCCTAGTGGGTGCATCACAAAGCATACATTTTTTCCCACACTCCTTATATTTTCAGACTAGCATTGATTTACTTTTTGAAATAATAAAAAAGAAGGACAAGTTCTATTTCAAATACAGGTAAACTCTATTTCTCAAATGTGAAAATGTGAAGGGTGCGTGGTCTATCTATGGGACGACCATTACTCCTGCTTACCAGTATCTTAGGAGTGGAGTTCATGGGCTCTTCATCCTTGGGAACAATACGGATATAGAAGACAGCGGGGAAGATGAAGATGAGGCAAGGAGCAGATGTGGCGCCTATGAAGAGGAGGAGAGAGAGGAACGGGGAGGGGGGGCAGGTAAGGTATTGGGCCTTTGTCTGGACAGTTACAAAATGACCATACAGCACAAACTCATCTAACCACAGAAAGAAGTAGGGCTAGTTCAAATACACCAAGGTCGCAACAAACAGCCTTTCATCGAGTGATGTGTGTGTGTGTGTGTGTGTGTGCGTGCGTGCGTGTGTAAGGACAGTTGTCCCTGAACTTTAACCCCACATAGTTTCACCACTAACCCATAAAACATTCAAAGGATGAAGTGTGACAATAATATTGACACAGGTCATCTTTTTATCAGTGTATAAACAAACACTGGTCACGTTCTTTGTGTGTTTTGTTTTGCTTTTAAGACAAGGCCGGACACAGTGGCCTCTGACACTATAAACACACTGGCGCTGACACATCAGACAGGGGGCGGAGCCTCGACATGGAACAAGAGTAACCCATGATCACATTTGCATAATGTAAAAATAACTCCCAAATTGTGCGGGAATCTGCTAAACGAGGTGAAAAGAGACTTGAAAGGGGATGTCGTTCTATTAAAGGAACACTCCACCAACAAAAATACAGCTGATTCATTATGCCCGTAATCTCACACACAGCCTATCCCAAACTATGAACTGTTTTGAGTTATTGAGTTCATGTGGAATATGGGATGTCATTATGTCACATATTCCTGTAAGTATTAAATACAGATCAGCAAAATGAGTGTGGGAGACAGGAGAGAAGATTGCCAAATGAGACTGTGATTGAGAAGACATTTAGCTGGCAGTATTTGATCCTTTGGCCAGAAGTTGTGTATGTATATCCAGAGGCCTCAGATCTTAAAACACAACATCATCTCTGAACACAAATGATATGTATACTGCTGTATAAAATTACTATTAATGCGATAATTGCTATTAAAGGGGAATGCCACCCTCCTATGGAGCAGCCCCAGGTTTTACATCCCAGTGACATCGCCGATTGGAGGGTTCTTTCTCTGATTTCTAGGTTTCGCAGAGTGGTGCGTATTCACAAATACAGACCGAACTGTCCTGGGGCACAGGAAGAACAAATGTGAATTCTTAAAATGGGTGGCATTCCCCTTTAACGAGAAAATAACATGTTCAGGTGCACTAACCGATGATGCCGAAGATGCCCAGGATGTTTGGTGCGAAGATGACCAGCATGTTGATTAAGGTGAGCAGGAGGAGGGCGATGGCGATGTGACGCAGCCAGTTGAAGGTCTTGTTAGGGAACAGCATCTGCTGAATGGCCCTGCGCACCTGAAGAGTTGTAGAGAGAGAGACCGGGATACGGTGATCAGTGCGTGTGGCATTCATACCACAGTACCAGCAATGAAGAGTAGGCCTACACATAGCCAACCTGTCCTACAAACACATCAAGCGTTATGCCAAGGGGCCCCCACCTCCTCCTAGGGGCCCCCACTTCCTCCTAGGGGCCCCCACCAAAGGGAAAAGGGCCCCCAAAAGGCATGGGACGCATCTGGGCCTATATTTATTGTTTGAAAAGGGGAATGCATTGGAGAGTGAGGACCTAACTTACAGGGAACAGCACGATGGGGACGGTCAGTGTGACGGCGGTGAGGACGGCCAATCTCACACACAGGATGAGAGTGTCGTATGGGTCGATGCGACTGTAGGTATGAAGCAGCTCTGCCTCCACAGTGCCTGGAGGAACATAGAAAATATGTCAACATCACAGTTAAACTGTCCCACTCTTCAAGCCTCAACAAGGGATACCTTATATATCATGGTTTCTCAAACCTTTCAAGTCAGGGAACCAGAGGAGATTTATTTATTTTTCTAGTTGTGGGACCCAGGCTCAATGAAACATATCACACATGTATTACTACTTTTGTCACGTGGGGACCCACCATAGGAGGGCCCGCGAGCCATAGTTTAAGAAACCATGCCTTGTATCATATCATTGGGTATGGACTGGATGTGATGTCGCTGGGTTCCAGCTGAATGCCACACACTGTTACAGTAAATAACAAAGACCACAAGAGGGAGCAAGGCTCCACATCTCTAAAGAAGCAAAAGCAACAACAACAAAAAAAACTACCACTTGATTTGGTTTCATCCGAACACAGAGGAAATGTCACTTTCACACTACACAACTCTACACGCTTCATAAATATAAACTGACAGGAACGCCAGAGGTGGTGGGTTGCCCTTACCGTAGAAGGTCAGATAACCAAAGAGGGCCGCCAGGAAATACATGGTGTACATGACCAGAATGGAGATGTTCGACACCTGCTGCATCCTCTTCTGCGTGGGGCTGAAATGACACCGCAGAGGTTAAGGGTGAATGTGTCGCAACCTGCTCTGACTGACCTGTGCGACGGGAAGGGAAAGTGAGCAATTAGCGCGGCAGTCTCGACTCACTTGCGGAGTTCAGTGTAGATGGGCAGGACCTCGGGGTGGCACACAAAGGCAAAAGCCAAGATTGGGATGGTGTATGCGGTCTGTAGAAGAAAAGATAAAACACATAATAATAATAATAGTAATAATAATAATAATAATAATAATAATAATAATAATCTTTATTTAACCAGGTAGGTTGACTAAGGACACATTTTTATTTACAGCAACCTGGGGGGAGTAGTTGCAGGGGGAGTATTGGTGTGACAAACGCACACACACACACAAAAAAAACAACAACCCCTGATTGTTTCTGAAACCCAATCTGAGAGCAAAGCAACCGGAACCTCCCTAGCCGGTACTGTAGTCTACTGTCCATTTTAACGGCAGACCATAAAGATGAAAGCCAGTTCATATGCCTCTGTATCTCTCCGGTGGCTTAGACAATTACGGGCGTTTTGGCAGGTAGAGAGTAGGGGCTCTTTGTTTGGCTGTGGCCTGTCACACGGTCCGTTTGTTTCCTCCAACAGTAGCTCTGGCTCTGGCTAACTCTAGCCCTTGTGAAAACACCGGTATTCATTATTCACGAGACGTTCGCCGCAAACAAGTGGCAAACGATAATGAATACACTTCCTTTTTTTTTTTTTTTACTATACTACTGAGGTCTGATTTTAGTGTCCAGTGTTCAGTGCAGACAGTGAGAAGTAGGCGCCAAAGTCTTTTACCAAAGAAAAAAAAAATCTTAAATATTTATTGATTTTCATTTTTTTTTTTTTTTTTTTTTAAATGTTCCATACATTTGCAAGTTAAGGTCAACATTGAATAGGTTGCGGATATTGGGTGGAGGTGACTGTTCCTCTTATCATCCGTTATCCATATACCCGTCCCTCCCAAGCACACACACACACACACACACACACACACACACACACACACACACACACGCGAAATGTCAGACTCTGACACTGCTCCACTAGAGATGAAGGCTGAGGGGCCAAACACTTAACAGTCTGAGTGCTATGGAGACCTGCCAACTCTACACCTGCT
>OMKL01067759.1:0-10448 GCA_900302295.1 Parasudis fraserbrunneri | reverse complement strand
CCATGGGGAGGCTTTTTACAGCTTCTTTATTTTGGTTTTCAATGGGGCTACCGAATCTAACACAGATGATAGAGCATCATTAAGATTCTCTACCATTTCATTAAGGGAACATTCATGATTTGGCTTATAGAGAGTCATTTCTTCTGAGAAATGTTTCACAGCTTTATCATCTAGATATCTTTTTTGGATTAGGAGTTTGTTTGTGGTGTTTGTTATGCTGGTTAAGATGAGGTACATCTTAGGTACATCTTCATATTTAGGGGTCCACGTAGCAAAGCTGTATTTGAAAGGATTATCAGGGTGCAAGCACCAAAGGGGCTTGGTAGTCCACCCCAAATGAAATTAAACTTTAATACACTGCAACCTATGGTCAATTCAGAAGTCCATGACTCTATTTTCTTCTTTTTTTTTTTTTTTTTTTAAATATGCTAAATCAATTAACATCTATATCTCCACAAGGCTTCATTCAAATGCTACCAACACTGACACAGAGATTGTGCAGATGCTCGATATCACATGTTTCAAATGGTGTTCAGATATGTCAAACGATGAGTCCTCAGTGACATTCAGTGTCTTACTGTAATTAGTACTGTGTGCACAACATTTTCTATTTCGCCAAATGTTTGATCAAACTTCACCAAAACATTTGACAATACATCTGATATCAGCAGAAGTTTGAGTGATTTTTTTCCCCTGAATTTTATCACCAACACTTTAATTGTTGTGAATTTTTTTAGTTTAAACAGACAGAAATACCCCAGTCTGGCACACTGGATGTCACTGCATCAACTTGTAAGAAGGTGTGTGGAAAACCATGTCTCCCTATTGGCGCAGTCAGTAAGTCACGTTCTCTGGGGATACCAAGGTCATTGGTCCGAGTTCCAAGGTGGCCAATTCAAACTTGCCAGCCATGTGGCAATTAATGCATGTGGCATGTTTTCAAATTGTTCTGAAGGTCATATTAAGTCAAAGACTGCCTTTTGATACATTTTTAATTTTTGACTTTTTAATTTTTTAATTTTTTAATTTTGACCATTTCGAATTTTGTCCAAATCTGTTTTTTTTGCTCCCTCAAAATTACTGAACCGGATCTTTGCACTTTTATCACTTTAAGACAATGGGATTGTGCAATTATAGTAATATTAGTAGATATTGATGGATTTGTTTAGTTGAACAAAATCATTGATTGAGAGGAATTTGAATGTGTGAATTGATGGACTGATTGAGTACTGGGTACTCTGATATTTCAAAGGTCTACCTCCAAGAGAATAGATATAACTGCTAGGAGCTGAACATAAATACAGATGTGCCTAGGCTTGTAATACCACAACCCTGATATTTTGAGAAGCCTTATTCTTTATATTTTCTTTGCTTTTTTCCCCTTGATTTATTATCTCCACCAGGCGGCATCAGGCTAAACAGAGAATGGCCAGATTGCCATACAATTTGCTGTGCACATTCATGATCTCAAGAAGAAACTTATGTTTATGGTGAACCTATGACCTTTCCTCCAGTGCCACCATCAGGCCAAGCTTTCAGTTTTCAAATGAGTCCTGATCCATTAGTCGTAGTCACAAAATCTGCTGTGATTTTTGTCATCCTATTACCTTTTCTCTTATGCCACCATCAGGCCAAACTGACAAGATATCTTGACCTTTCCTTTAGTGGCAGCATTATGTCATAATGTCCAATGGGATAGTGCTTAATGCCTAAACATGCATAATGTCCAATCCCCAATGCCCAATGCATAATACCATAAATGCTTAATGTCATAATGCACAATGCTTATTGCTTATGCTTCAGTGCCCCATATGCCCAATGCTTGGACCCCTGCAATGGCCACATGCGGCTATATTACATACTGAAATGGCATTAGGCAGAGTGGGTTTAGTAAAACAAAGTCTTAGTATTGTCCGTGTCAATATCTTCCTTCACACATCCGTCTGTGTGATCTAGAGATAGACTTCCACAGGTTCACTGTATGAGCGAGTCATTTACTGCAGAAAGAAGGGGGCGGGTTTAGAAGAAAGAGCTTCATTTTAGTGCCATATGCTTTTATATCGTATAACTTCCTATGGCATTGTCTAACATGTTAGATGGAGAGGATGTGCCTTGGTTCCCTCTGAAGATCTCAGAGCTGGACCAGTGCTCTCACAGAGTTCTGATGTATGGAACAGAGCTGGACGCCGACCATCCCGTAAGTTACTGGAACTTAAAAAAAAAAATCTTAATTCAATTGGCTTCACAGTTCACACATCACCGCACAGCAAAAAAAAGAAAAAAAAAGAAAAAGAAAAAAAAAAAAACATCTCAAATTCGATCTTGTCTTAAAATGTAATTTCCTTGAAACAAAGTGAAATCTGCCAATGGGGTGAGAAAATGTCGCATCAGCTTACGAATGTCATTTCAGCTTGCAGTTCAGCTTGTTTTAAGGATTTGAAACAGAAGGAGTGATCTTTCAAGATATTGCCACTTGTTTCAATATGTTTTTTGAAACAAGTTCAGTTGTATGGAAATAAGACAAATTGTCTTATCACATCAGACTTCTTCACTTGTTCTGTGTGTCATGACTGCTTAAGACTTATTGGTAAAGTACTTGAAGAAGCAACTTTACACACTGGTTTTTACATCACTGTCAAACCGTGAGACTACTTCCTTTACTTCTCAACCTCTGTTTTCATACCAGGGCTTTAAAGACAATGTTTATCGTCAGAGGAGGAAATATTTTGTGGAAGTGGCCATGAATTACAAATTGTAAGCATTGCTCTCTCTCTATTCCTTCATTAAATAAGTTGTGTCTTATTTCAGTCTATATATTAATTCTAATTTCATCCCGCACATTAATCTCTATGACTTTGTAATCACATTAAATTGGAGTTATTGCAGCTGTAGGTTTGTTATTTGCTTAGTTGGTCTCCCTTTAAACATTTGAGCTGATGCAAATGATACAGATCAGATGAGCTACACTGCAGAGTTGATCTAACCACAATCTCGTCCCTCCCCCAGCGGCCAGCCTATCCCACGCATCGAGTATACCCCAGAGGAGGTCAAGACCTGGGGAGTGGTCTTCCGGGAGCTAACCAAGCTTTACCCTACCCACGCCTGCCGAGAGTACCTCAAGAACCTCCCTCTGCTCACCAAACACTGCGGCTACCGAGAGAATAACATCCCTCAACTGGAGGATGTCTCCTTGTTTCTGAGAGGTAGTAAAACATGGAACGGTCCCTTATATTTTGGATGTTGACAGACCTCGTTAGTCCATGTATCGCAGCGGTGTGTCGGTGCTTAAAAAAGTCCTTAGTGGGACAGGGGTGCTTGTCTAGAAGGCTAACATCCACATGAAAGGTAATCCCAATTGGTTGGGTGACTGCAACTTAAAAAAAAAAAGGGCTTTTCTTGGCAGTCACTACTTACCACCAACAACCAGGGTTGGAAGGTAAGTCAGTAGCCCACTTTTACTAAGTACTGTATTTAAATAAAGTTTTGGGGTACTTTACTTGGGTATTTTCATTTTAGGGAACTTTATACAGCATGTTCTCCACTGCATTTCAAAGAAAATATCCTACTTTTGACTCCACTACAAGACTATGTTTATCTAGTTACTTTAAAGGGTAACGCCACCCATTTTAAGAATTCACATTATGTTCTTCCTGTGCCCCTGAACATTTCAGTAAGTATTTGTGAACACGCACCACTCTCTCCTAAAGCTAGAATTCAGAGAGAATCCTCCAATCTGGGATGTCTCTGGGATGTAAAAACTGGGGCTGCCTCAAACAATGAATGGGACTCTGACTTTATGAGGCCATAAAATGTTTGTGTGGTCTTACACCCAAATGAGGTTTTGATTCTGGTTCAGACTATGCTAGAATACTAGAATATAAGCAACTTTAGAATATAAACCTAATTTGGGTGTAAGAGCTCACAAACAATTATGTGATAAGTGGTGTGTGTTCACACATACTGACTGAACTGTCCTGGGGCACAGGAAAAACATAATGTGAATACATAAAATGGGTGGCATTCCCCTTTAAAGGAAAAAGGTTTTGCATTAAAAAAAACAAAAAACATGATACGTTGATGACAATTATGCTCATAGTTAAAGGGGCAGTTCACCCCCAAAAAAACAACAACAACATATTTTCCCCCTTACCCGGAGTGCTCTTCCAGATTGTTTTGGTGTGATTCGCGTTGTTTTGGAGATATCTGCCATAGAGATATCATTATTATGGGGTTGTAGTTTTGTAGAAAATAGCTCACAACAAGGTCTGTGGATTATCTTCAGTAACAGGATCATGATTTCTGGAAAGGGACATTGCTTTTGAGTTTTTCAAATGTATTTTTTTGTGTCATTCAGCTCCATTTTATTGGAGTGATGGCAGATATCTCTACAGCAGATATCCCCCAAACAAAGTGAATCACACCAAAACGATCTGGATGGCTAGATGTTACTCCAGGTAAGAAGGAAAATATGTTTTTATTTTGGGTGAACTGCCCCTTTAAGCATGCCAAGTGTCATCAGTGCTAGCATAACTGGATCACCACCCACTTTGACATAACCTTAAAGAATACTTCTAGTTATTTTTGGATGTGGACCTTATTTTTCTGTTATTTTCCACCATGCTGATCAGATTAAAATCACATAAATTGCTTCATCATAGAGATTATTACCTCTCAGTTGCCTGGGAGTGCTGGTCTCCAATGCCCAATCTCCAATGGGGCAATCGTCTTCTCAAAAATGAAACCCCAAAAGCACCCAAATCATGTACTTTTCAAACGCATTGACATTCATACTGTAGTGAGGCATGTCTGTATATAGATGCAATTGAAAAAGTGGCCAGTGGTCAAAAGTGGTCAATATTCCCCAGTGTTGATGTTTGTTTCAGAGAGGTCTGGTTTCACTGTGCGACCAGTAGCAGGGTACCTGTCACCTCGAGATTTCCTGGCTGGTCTGGCCTATCGAGTGTTTAACTGTACCCAGTATGTCCGTCACAACAAAGACCCTCTCTACACACCTGAACCGTGAGTGCGCTTTATAATTAGACTTTCACTGTACCACTCTTCAAAGGAGTTTGCTTTTAATTTGGTTTCATAGTGGAGAGATGGCTACTAGAAATTCTGATGGCATGCTTATTCTAATGATATTTTTATTTTGGCCACAGGGACACGTGTCATGAGCTTTTGGGCCACGTGCCACTTTTGGCTGATCCAAAGTTTGCTCAGTTTTCCCAGGAAATTGGACTGGCATCTCTGGGCGCATCTGATGAGGACGTACAGAAGCTGGCGACGGTTAGTCTGAGAATAAATATTTCACGACATGATTTGAACACGGTTGGAATAGAAATTGCCTTTCTCATACAACAGAAATGTGTGGAATCAGCTAGACTGCATTTTGTGTTTTCTGCAGTGCTATTTCTTCACTATTGAGTTTGGGCTGTGCAAACAAGATGGTCAGCTTAGAGCTTATGGGGCTGGTTTGCTGTCATCTATTGGAGAGCTGAGGGTAAAGCAGTCAACACATTTGATTACACATCACACATACATACACACACACACACACGCACACACATTTTACTATATTTGTGAGGACATTGTATTGACTTAAATTCATTCTCTAGACCCTTACCCTGACCATAACCATACACATTATATGGCCAACCCTAACCCTAACCGTGACTTAACTCTAACCTTAACCAGATAATCAGTGTTTTTTGGTGTGAGGGTTGGCCAAAATGTCCTCACATTAAAGGTGGTTTGTCAAGATTCGGTTCTCACAAGTACAGTATCATTAAACAAGCACACACACACACACACAAAAACAGGCACACAAAGTAAACCTCCAATGTCTCTCTCTCTGTTGATGTGGCAGCATGCCTTATCTGATAAAGCCTGTGTGAAGATGTTTGACCCGAGAACCACCTGCCACCAGGAGTGTATCATCACAACCTTCCAAGATGTTTACTTTGTGTCTGAAAGCTTTGAAGAGGCCAAGGAGAAGATGCGGTAACGTTAACATCTGTACAACAAGTGTACATCACACTCTTGTGTGTAATCTTCTCCACAAAATGATGTGGCTGTAAAAAAAAAGAAAAAAAAAAGTAAAAAGTTGATCTGACATCTGACATTGATCTGGACATTTCTGCTGAAATCCTTCTTTTATATATATTTTTTGCTCTAACAGGGAGTTTGCCAAGACCATCAAGAGGCCTTTCTCAGTGTACTACAACCCTTACACCCAGAGCATTGACCTGCTCAAGGACACCAGGGGTATTGAGAACGTGGTCCAGGACCTACGCAGTGACCTCACCACCGTCTGTGATGCCCTCAGCAAAATGAACACATATCTGGGCATATGAAGTCATCAGTGTTTGGCAGATCATGGCTTTGTCTAATCCGAGAGTGATTAAATGTCTTTACCACACAATGCTTTTGCAGCAGATCATTGCAGCTGTGTTCATTTGCTTATCTAATCTAACTGTACATGCAAAGAGAGAAAATGACTAACTGTACAGAACACAGATATAATATAATTTGAAAAGTGAAATTAAAAAGGGACAAAAATATATATTTTTAATTTGAAAAAGCTATATAGCTCTATATATAATTTGGTATTATATAGAGTGGTGAGGGAAAAGCAGTGCGAAGCCCAGCTAATTTTATGTTGTTGTTTTTATTTTTTTAATTATCCATTTAAAATAAGAACAATAACGCAAACGGATAACCATGGAGATGAAGGGGCTGCTGAGATGGAGGAGGAGTGTGGAGCACCAGCTGCTGAGGGCCTACTGTGCCAAGCAGACAGGACAGAGGCCTCTTGGGTACAGTGGAGTGGCAGTGGTTCAATCTAAGAGACCAGTGAACTCAAACTTTCATGACCCACTGCCCTGATAGTATAATATAATGATGATGATGATAATAATAATAATAATAATAATAATAATTTGATTATCCCTTAAGTTCTAATATACAGTAACAATAAGCATAGTGTAACAATGCAAAACATTAGGGACTAGGCCTACTATTTTGTCATTAAATAACCAAGACATCATCAAAACGCAGTGCCCCAATCAAAAATGTATATGAACCCATATCAGTAATGTAGTAATGTAAGAGTAATGCTCATTTAGACCTGATTTCAGGTACTTACTTTTTCAGTTGGGATACCAGTTTAGATTTTTCTAATACCGGTGTCATTTAGTTATAGCCCGTTTACTACTGTCTTCATCTCGTTTACATTTTCCCCAACCATTTTGCAAATCATGTCATATAATACTTTTTTTTTTTCAACTATGTTGCCTGTGTGCAGACACCACCAGGAATAATGTAAAGGACACAGGGCAACCTAGATCATTTCCACATTAAAAAACAACTGCATTATTTTTAAAATCCAAAATGTTTTCAGTTGCATCATGCTTTATCTGTATTAGGACTTATGGGATTTTGGGTTTTGTACAGTCCAGAGACCAATGAGAAAAATGCGAAGATGTACATTATTATTCATTAAAAACAATTTGGTGTGTCAGTGTGTGCTTTGCATTGCTTTCTTTCTGACTAGCATGTCATCCATGCAAAATTATGGTACCCATTTAATTTAGGCTTTTCCATCTTGTTACAGAACATGATAGTTTGTGTGTGTGTGTGTGTGTGTGTGTGTGTGTATGAGAGAGAGAGAAAAACCTTAGGCATAAATATTTTTCAGTGACCAAGCAGCTAGTATCAGTTGATCGGTACATCCCGAAATTTTCAGTAAATGTTGTTTGCCATGACATAGTGCAAGATACAGACATGACATTTGCCACAATGATAGATAATGGTGTGCAAATGCATTACAACAAAATATCACACCAATCGGCTAGATGGTGGTGCTATAATCAAAGGTCAAAATTTACAACTTTGAAAAGTCATAACTTCTACACCGCAAGTCAGATTGATTCAAGACTTTGTATACATATCCATCTATTCTTATTCTACATCTTTGCCACTGGGGACCCCCATGTCCACCATATAAAATTGGTGAAAAAACATTTTAACATCACTTTTCCCCGTCTCATCCTAGGGTGTTTGACAGATTCTCACAAAACTTGCTGTTTGGCATCTATGGACAAACGTCTCCACATGTGTAATTCATAAAAGCTGCAGGCCAAAACTGTATGACCGCCACACCCAATTGAATTGTGGAAAAATGCATCATAAACATTAAGTGACATGTAACTCGTGAACACTTTGTCAGATTGATACATTAGAAAAAAAAGGCTTAATGAACCATATTAACCTGGGGCATGTCTTTACCTAATGAGTGAAATTACTGTTGTGGATGTTTGCGTATAAAAACTGTGAAGTTGATTATTGCCAAGCGAGAATTGGTTGAGATGAATAAATAGTCTGCCTGAACACAGAACATAGCCACGTCAGAAAAAAACATCCAGGGGTGCAATGGCCAATGATATTCTAATGCACAAACCAATGACCGTACGACCACGACAGGTGTTGTATCCTGTACATGGGATCAACAGCACATGTGACATTTCTGGGAAGGTTGTGGTGGAGAGATTTTACAGCCAGCATTTGGCTGCAACATTTGAAGAACGTTCAAACCCACTTTAGAATTGTTGTGCAATGTGAGAATCTATTTGCTAAGTCATTATTTATTTGTAAAAAATTATGATCGTTAATCATTGCATTAACACTTTATTAACAAATATATTTTGCACCTCAAGTAAGTGTGAAAACTTTATTTTGTTTATATTTTATATTTTTATATTATATATTTTACTTTAAGACATTTTATAGAAATTTGCCATTTCCATCCAGCTTTTCTAATGAAATACTTTATAATGTGTATAAAAATACTTAATTTCAACATTCATTCAACAATTATATATCCATAATATTAAAACCATTAAATTATTACATTCAAACAACATTGCACTTGCAACATGGCTCAAAAGTCAAAACATTTGAAATAATAACCTCACTACAACTACAATACCCCTGAAATGTGAAGGAGTTGGATGTGAACTTGTTTGGAGTCACAGTTATAATTCAGATTTTTGTTGTTGTTGATAAGATATCAGAAATTCAATCAATATCTTCGCCGTCAAATACGTTTGCCTACATGGGACACAGAAGAAGAAAAAAACATCCTCAGAAACCTCTTCAGAATCATTTCACTATCACACTATATTATTTCATTGGTAGTGATCATTTCCCGTTTTACAGGCCACTCACCCAGCCACCGTGCTGCTCGACCCAGGTGGAGTGGTGCATGCGGACGTAGCGCTCCCCATAGCTCAGCACTCGTCTCCTGGGGATGCCATCCACAGACGACAGTCTACTGGTCACCTCGAAGGCCCAGGCAATCTGCGCCCGCTGGAGCCGCTCCTCGGAGGCAGCCGACTGGCCTGTGGCCTGGACTGTGGCCTGGCCCGACCCAACCAAGGTCTGGACGGTGTTGGCAGTCACCTCCTCAAACAGGGCGTAGCTGAAGGTGCCTAGGAGCTGCTGTTTCAAGATCTTGTTGTTCTTGATCTGAAATGAAAGAAAGGAGAGAAGCTGTTGGGTTGAATCATAACGTCAGTGATGTGATATATAACATGTTATACTGACATGTAATGGATGAGGAGGACATGTTGTAGTGAAATAATCCAGATAAGAGTGTGCATGCACATCCAGAAAACAATCTGAGCAGGTGCTGAACCGAATGTGGACAGTCCATCAAAGAATAAATGCATAAATATTTCTCACACTGCACAGGGCTCCTGTAGTAGAGTGCACAGGGTCTTCATCAGACCACTCTGCATTGAGGTAATAGTACCACAGGAGCCCTGCAGTGTGCAGACTGTTTATTCATTTATTCTCTGATGGAAATGTTGTAGTGATGCATCTGATCTATCCCCGTAAATACCAGACACACACCATCATCATCATCGGCGGTCACTCGTAGTTGAGTATGACTGTCCTCCTTCTTGGTCCTTGTGGGTCTTCAAGTGGGCATAGAGGCCGATTCTGGACCCGATTATTCTTGTGCAGTATGGACAGGGGAATGTAGTGGTGGTGGATTTGGGTTGGGCCTGTTTGGTGGTTGCTCTCTCCTTTCTGAGTCTGCGCTTATCTTGTGCAGCATGGTGGAGGTCATCGTTGTACAGTGCAGCACCCTCACGGACAAGGTTTCTCCAGGTCGCCCTGTCTTTTGCCATGTCTTCCCAAGCTTTAAGGTCTATGTGGCACTTCTTTATGTTTGTTTTGATGTTATCCTTATACCTCTTCTTTTGGCCTCCCGGGGCACGTTTCCCTTTGACTAGTTGGGAATAAAGGACTTGCTTTGGGAGGCGAGAGTCTGGCATGCGGATAACATGGCCGGTCCATCGGAGTTGGTTTTGGGCGATGGTGGCGGTGATGGTGGGAATGCATGCCTCCTCCAGGATGCTGATGTTGGTGCGCCGATCCTCCCA
>OMKL01067752.1:0-10201 GCA_900302295.1 Parasudis fraserbrunneri | reverse complement strand
TGTGTGTGTATGTGTGTGTGTGTGTGTGTGTGTGTGTGTGTGTGTGTGTGTGTGTGTGTGTGTGTGTGTGTGTGTGTGTGTGTGTTAAGGCGCAAGTATACGTGTTGTGGAAATACATTTCGTCAGGTTCATAAGAACCAAACAACCCGTTTGCAGAGATTTACAAAGCTCTGCGTCGGCCTTGGCCACTGCCGTGTACACCAGCCTGCTAGCCGAGCTACACGGATTCACCGCACACTGGCTCCCAATGTGTGATCACCTATGACTGGTGCAGAGCTACATGGAGTATATGTGCGCCAACATGTTCCACTGTGTTTTTACTTCGGGCATGTCTGCATTCGTACTGCCACCTTTACCTTCTTGAGGATGGCAGCGTTCACATTAGGTAGAGGGACTGGATCGTCGTCTCCTTCATCATCCATCCCCAAATCTGTCAAGAGTGAAATGATAGAACACAAATTAATTCAAAAATGTTTATAAATTGTTAGTATAAACTACTAGCCGACATTAAGATTTTTCAACATCATTGTATTATTGTCAAATTAATTCTGATGGCTCAGTGTAAGGTTTCTCAAAATTAACACATTTCACATGAAACCTGTAGCTTCCCATCGAAAAGTTAGTTTCTATTTTTATTTATTTATATATATTTATTTATATCAGTAACTGGCACAGCAAGTCCTCATGGAAATGCTATCTGCAGTAGAGAATGAGAACAGTGTAGACTCACGCCACTAAATTATGTGTCTATTTCTTGTTTTCAGAGCTGGGTCAGGTCAGGATGTCGCTGAGAACTTGCTGTGCTACGTGCGCTAATGTAAATATAGGTCTTTTGGACTAAAAGCGCAATTGTTTGACTACAGAACCCCTTAGGTAGTCCTGCACAAGCCGTTTTGAGAAGTTTGACGGTCATTTTATGCCCTAAATGCACCATTCCCCATTGTTTGGGCGAAGGCCGAGATGGACCAGCAGCCCTGGCTAACTCGCGGTGCGTTACGAGAATTCCAAAACCAAAGTAGAATTTCGACTGATATGGGGGAATGTAGATAGAATGACCGAATTTTTATTTGAAAGTAAACTTTTCCTTTGACTGTGTCAACTGGTCACCTCCATTGTAGCTAGTTGGATAGCAGATAGTATTCTATGGCAAGCTGCAGAATTTGATGGTTTCTTAGTTATATTTAGGCCTACAACTTACCTTCCAACATTGTCTTAATGGTGACAGACTGCTTGGCTATCTCAACATCCACCTCAAAGATCTCCCCATCGGAGCTCTGCAATTTTATTGTGGGCATGACCTGTAAAAGAGAACATTTGTTAACCTCAGTTAGTGCGAGCAAGGCAACAACAGGCAACAGTACCAAACTGATTATCTAGGGCTGACCCGAATGTTTGGAAGATTCAATCGCTGCCATAGTAATCAATGTCAAAATCACTATTCCAATGCGGTTTCCTTTTTGGTTTTTTTTTACCACCCCAAAAATTATGCCTGAGCATAAGATATAGCTTATATATATAATAATCTAACATTAATTTTGAAAAGCAGTTCTTCTCACACAAGGACATCATAACAACTTTCAGAAAACCTAAATCTACCCCATAGTTCTCATTTACCCACCGCACTGAAACTTTTGCGTGGGAAGAATGAAGTTTCGATTATTCTATGATAAGAATTGCTGGCAAAGTTGACTTGAATGGACACCATGACACTAACTGCGAGCTAGCTCATTAACTTAGGGCTAACAGCACCCATTGGATTCAATAAGAAATGTTAAAGGCAGAGCACCACCCTATTGAGAATAATAATAACAAGTATTATTCCTATAGCCTAGGACACTACAATCAATGTTAAAGAACATGAGCAAATCCCAAAGCCAGAAACCAGAGCGTGACGACTCAAACTTGTAACGTCATCAGATATAAAGTCTGGAGCTGCCCCGTAGACAATGAATTGGGAAAGATGGTGAAGGGAGACCACCCAGGGGGATTATCTGGGGACATGGGTACAGTTTCTGTTTAAGAGCTGATAACAATACAATATAATAAAGCTCAGTTGGGTACAAAACAGAACGCTAAATCACATTGGTTCAAAAAATCAGTCTTCCAATTTGTTGACGATGGGAGCAGCTCCGCACTTCATACCTGATGACATCTCAAGCCTGACCTGGTTTCTGAATTTGTACCTATGTGCCTGTCTAGACCGGTGGTTCTCAACCGGACACCCTGGGGACACCCTGGGGTCCTTGAACAGAGATAACGTTAATTTAATGTAATTCACTATATGTATATTAGGCTGATAAGAGTGACTATTTTGATCAGTTTCACAGTTATCTCCTCAGTTACAGTATGGACAGTTGTGGAATTCTGGACTTAATCATATCCAACAACAAAAATCTTCTCAGATGGGGCCCCTGAGACAAAAGACTTATAAAATGAGTGTCTGTTGGCCTAATGTGCACCAATTTGGGGGTCCTTGACATGAAAAAAGTTCGAGAACCACTGGTCTAGACCACAGGAATAGCATGTATGATTTCTTAATTTGAGCGGTATTCAAATGTACAATGCTACCAAGCCTTTTACTAGTAATATCATATGTGGTCCAATGTAGAAACATTTCCATTTTGTGGCGAGTCCCCTGTTAAGAAAAATAGTGTAAACGGAATAAATCCAATGCAACGTAAATGTGACATCATGATCATGGTCTGACTAAAATGTTTTAAATGTTAAGGTAACGTTATCCATTTAGCAGTCAACTACGTTAGCTTACAAAATGATCTTGTCTTTTTGGTATCCCACCAATGACAAGCAGTGTGCCTTTGGTTAAGGCATATGGTACAACCATTAGCCAGATTAAACGATAGCAATTAGCTTAAAGCTCAAGTTTGCCTATTCAATGTGGAACGTTAGACAGTTAGCGATTATGCTAACAGAGAAGCCAGCTAACGTTAGCCAGCTTGCTGTTAGCTAGCTAACGTTAACATAAAATATCTACGCAACTGATATGGGTTGCTCATAATGATAACATTTTAGTTACGGCAATAATACCTAAGTTAAATGTTATATCCGAAACTATTTGCTAACGTTATCTCGTTAGCTAAAACAGTGCTAACAAGCACTTAGCTAACGTTACTTTGCACATTGCGTTGTCAGCGAGGCCTCTAAGCAACTACATTGAGGCCATTCAGATAAGAATGTAAACAAAATATTAAATCAATTTCACCAAACTCCCACAGCTGAATAAACGTGTCGATGACCTGTTATCCTATAATTTGTTTGCTACTTACTGATAATATTTATAGTTTACAATTCCAAAGAGAAAAGGCAAGGGAACGCCAAGAGAGCGAACCGATCGTCGATAGCCAAAAAACAACCACTGGACGTCTGGCAAACCGGGCTACAGTGTCAAGCTTCGTCAAATAAAGAATCCAATTCCTGTCTGAGATTTAAAAAAATGTCAAAATAAAAGTCACCATCACAATACAATGTTTTCTGTATACAATATATTCTCAAATTAATGGTGAAAGGTTTGTTAAATAATAATGTATACATATATATCATTCTATATGCTGAATGATAAAGGATCTTGCATAAACACATGAGTTTAAAACTACAGCAGTGTAAAATTCGTCTTTGGGAGCTTTTTACTGAAGGCTAGGCCTAGCATAATTAAGGTCCTCCTTCCTGTTACAGCCTATGTAATATGTATAGGCCTTATAAAAAGTGATTAAAAAAAGACTCAGATACAAAACATATACCAAATGATACACAAGGCTCTCTTCGTGCATAAACAAATAGCAGAGTAAAGTTTACCTCTAAGAGCATTTTACTGCATTTATAGTCTTCACACTGATTGTTGGTTTTTATCAAGTCTTTCAGAGTAGATGACCTCTGCACTGTGTTCTTTCACCATATGTTTTTAATTTGTTCTATGGGTCTATTTTCATTCAAGGATCGAACTCGGGGTTCCTCTGAATATTATGATATGCATTTTGCTGTGTCTAAAAGTCACATAACTGGTATAAATTTTAAGCACTCCCCAAAAACTTGGTATCTCATGTATAAACCCACCTCCACCTTAACCTTAACATTAACCATAACCAAATTGGACCTCACACACCACTTTACATGGTACATGACATACCAAGTTTTTTTTTTTAAACCGACATTTCTCGCGCTTTTATTTTGAAGGCAAAATTGCTAAACCGGACGTGATCCTGCTGCCAAGTGCTGCTCTCCTGACGGAAATAAACCTGGCCACTACCACTGTCAAGATAGCTGAAATAAGACACAATACTTCCGGTCTGAGTGAGCCGTCCGCTTTTTTCAAAATAAAGGCGTTAAAGGCAACCTGAGTACTGTATGATCCTCACTCTCTGATAACTCATACGCATATTGTATATGATATTGCTATGGCTCCATTGTCGTGTATATTATATTAGCAGTTGGGGTTAAGGGATATATAATATAATTATTTGGGGTTAAGTATCTTGCTCAAAGGCTCTTCAGCAGAAGATGTTAAGGGAGGGGGGAGCAATCACACATTGACTCTGTCCCCTGGTTTACACAAGAACAATTACAAGGAATGTACCGCCCATTAGCTGACTCCTCTTGTAAGGCAGCTACGCAGAGATACAATATTCACCATGGGAGAAGCTAGTGATTGGCTTTCAGGAATGCGAAACGTGATTGTGCCCCACGTGTATTAGGTGCCGTTTTAGTAGCACAAGCACATTCCACGAAACTGTGGATATCCAATTATAAACTCAACTATGGAATATGTCACCTCTTATTGTGGATTTACAGACAAAGATCAAATGACTCTTTCCTGGCTCTGTGCGCCTCACAGAGCCGCCACCAAAGCCAGTATGATGGTAGTGGATGGTATTTTTAGTTTTACTATGGTACAGTATGATTGTGGGCTACTCTATGGTATTTTCAGTTTTACCATGGTAACGGAAATTGCATAAATAACCTACCATGGTACAGTCATGGTAAAAGACATGGATCACCATGGTACTCTAACGACACCATTGTGATACCATGGTATAATCCAATTGAAACCATGGTACTGATTGTGCAGTATGATGATACTTCTTTCTTAAAATGCCAACCTCCCAGTTACAATCCTCTAACTTTTAGGCCACAACTGGCCCACCCCTGAATATATCTTTTAGGATATATGTTGTGCTGCAGACCCAGGTACTTGATTAGAATTTTAATCAAGATTTATTTTGAAGGCGAAATCACTAAACAGGAAGTTGTTCAACCTGACTTCACCCAACTAATCTGGCCAGCATCCGAGCGGAAAGGAGGTGGTGGCTTGAATTCTGCTTTGCCTATTAGCCTATGCTTCGTATTGATTGTTGACTTATAACTTGCCTTTTCTGGGCTGAAATAATCAGAAATTATTTTAAACTCCTAACATTTGTGTTGCAATAAAAAGCTATTGAATTAACTTGACTAAATAAATAAAAGTACAAATAAATAGATAAAATGATCAATATATAAATACATAAGTAAATGTGTAAATATATGAATAAATACATGCGTAAATATATACATATATGAATAAATAACTAAATGCTGTACCATATTTATATATTTAATGGCTAATTTCATTACTCAGTTGTGTATTTATGGTGACATTTAAAGATTTCATTCTACAGTTATTTATTTTATTCATTTAGTTCTGATCCAGAAAATCCTCCATAGACTTAAGTATCAGCAAAGAGGTTGCAATATAGGCTTCCTCTATGTCTCAGGTATGCCTATTATTATAGGCACAAATGTGCAAAGCTTACTTGTAGTAATTTCAGCTACCACAAGATGGTGCTTTCTCCTCATTATGGATTATTTCATTTGACCTACAAAATAATAATGGAAATAAATAATTAATAATTTTGTTAAACAGTAATAATAATAAAAAATGGAAGTTCTAGATTATACATTTTGCTGTTACAATATTGATAAATATAAGTGTCTGTAAAATAATAGTTAAATTCCTTTAAACAATCACAATGAAGGGCTACACCAATTTTTATGTAGGGTCTATACGAAAAAAACAACTTTAGGCCTACTTCCTTGTTGTTTCTTCCACTGCTATCCACTATTTCTACTTCTTAACACTGGGATTATGCTTTTTGAGGGAAATGGTGCTGGGTTACAATGTTTTGTTAATTTCCTATAGTATCTGGCTGTGGTGGTGATGTTCTAACTGTGGTGGTCCCCCTCTGCCGAATGACTGCGGAGGAAACACTGGTGTCAGGCTAAGTCATCATGATGTTAATGAAAACAACGCCAGAGCAACTTCCAACTTTATTATTCAAATGGATCGGTTAATACAGACTCTGTGGTTCATAGGGAGCCAGTGAGGGTGGTGATACACTGGGTAACTTTTTGGGGCAACGTTATAGGGCAACATTGCCTAAGCGGATAGCTCAACAGTTTTGTATTGATTACATTACATTTTATTGGTGCTCAGATAAATTCTATTGTATGTTTTGTCTCCCTTAATTTCCTGTTGTCAGATACGTTGCTCTATGATGTTGCCCAAAAAGTTGCCTGGTGTATCGTAGCATTGAGTTTATGTGGGTGAATATCTCCACAAATGGCATTCAATCATCTTTTTGTCATGCACACCATGGGTGACTGAGTAAGAAAAGGTTTTCCTGAAAATTCAAAGAGAAAATAAACTTGCATAAAAAAATTGCTTGACGTTGTCTTTCTGGGAAATTAAAATAAAAAATGTAAAAAGGAAAAACATTCGGTAGAGTGAAATTTCTTCATGTTCGGACTTGATACATTTCTTTAGATTTACAAAAGTGCAAACAAATGTTCAGAAATCTGAAAGATGAAGGGATCCACACATAATAAACCGCGGCATGTGGGATTGAAACAGTTGGGATTCAAATAACAATGCTGTATCAATACTGGTTTCATCTTGGACCTTGGTGTGGTCAGTCTAGCTTGAAAAGTAGCCTACAGGATGAAGAATTATGACATCACTGCTATTCACAATGATGATATTGGGGTCTTTTTAAACAGGGGTCTTCAGCAATGAATATTGTAATGAATATGGCACACCTTTTGGTCCATCCATATCACAGTACACAGACTTATTTTTTCTGAATGCTTAAACCTGCACTATGGAACGTTTTCATGAAAAAAATATTGCTTCTTTAGCAAGCTAAATCACGAAGTTGGGCAGAGTAAGGCTGAACAAGAGAAAACTCCCAACAGCGATGCATGAAGCACAGTGAAATTCCCCATACGAGCTCCTCTGGTCTGGTACGACGAGTCCCAAGAAATCCATAAAAGGAACCGGTTTCATTGCCAGAGCATAAAATGTGTACGACACAAATGTAAAACAGTGCCCAAAAGTGACCTTGCTTGACGAAATGTCTTTGTTTTGTAACCGTTTTCTCTTACCTGCCATGTTTTTGTTTTTTTCAAGGTGCAGTTACCTCCAACGGTCACACAGTGACAATTTTCCATAGTGCAGGTTTAATTAGCTCTTAGTGTGAATATACAATGTACGCTGCTGTGTTGCCTCAGACCCCTGACCCCTGACCTCTCCCCTCTCCCATTCCCTCTTTGTCACGTTGTATTCTGTTGAAGGTGTTGTCATGGCAACACTGGACTGGACAGTAGTTTTACAAGAAGTAGTCTGGGGTGCGACGGGTGACATGAGGCTCCCCTCTACGAGGCGCTGGGTCAAACTGCAGGCTGGGGAGGAGAGAGGGGAAAGCAGAAGAAAACAAAACAGATTTGTCGATCAAACATGCTGCCGTGCGTTAATGTACCGTGAATCCGTCCCTCCAGGATTTTGTGATCGCGAGAATGAATTCAACCAAACGCTGTGATATGTGTGGCAGCTTGAAAATGTCAATGATTCCCCGCAATGTTTCCAAATAAAATAGTCAAGCTGCTTGTAATTTTCTGGTTCTGGCTTTCATGGCCAGAATAATGTTACCTTGCAACATTGTAGAGACAAGTGACAATTTTTCAATTGCAATTTTTTCATAATAAAACACAGAAAATGTCACAAATTGCATTGCAATTTTTTAGAAAAGCAGCAGCAAATCAAGCATTTTGGGTCACAATAATCAAAAAAAAAACTCCTGGTGGATCTATTGACTGGAAACACAATCTCATCAAGACAGAAAGGCTTACAAGAGAAATACACAACCTTCTTGAGATAGTCTTACGATGTTTTAAAAACAATAATTAGCTAGCCATGTGGCACCGTAGGCTTTACATGGTGGAGGGGCAAGGTACGATTCAAACACTGATGGATGAAGAAGGGCGCCTTGGATTTCATTCAACATGATTTTCAGTTCAGCAACCACTTAAATGAGCAACGTCCAACCGATGTTCAACCGCCTCCAGCTTGGTGTCATACTTACAAGGAGTACTTGAGGGTGTCGTCTAGTTCCATGATAGCTGCCTGGTTACCGCAGCGATAGCAGTAGTTGGGAGCGCTGAATATCGTCACCACGTTCCTCTCATGGCACCAGTTGTAACCCTGAGGGGAGGAGATGCATGATTCACTGAGGATGAATCATTCAGGAAAAAGTGGTACTATAAAGTATGACGCAATACCAAACTCAATACATATAAGTAGGGTCTTGAGTTTGGATTGAAAGTGAAAGTTTACGACACTTCATCATCTGGAAGAGCACACTGGAGCACAGGTGATATACAATTAGAATATTTAGTACATTTGAAACCATGGTACACAGTAATATTTATTTAGTACAATAAAGTACATTTTTACATATACAGTACAAGGAACTTGTCCTCAGCATTTAACCCATTCTAACTATTTAGGAGCAGTGGGCGCCATAGTCCGGCGCCTGTGTGCCAATTCCTGTTCTAATGCCAGTGCCTTGGTCAAACCGACACTAGAAACCCACAGGAACGTGGGGGTTCGAACCCAAGACCTTTTTGCTGTGAGGCAACAGTGCTTACCAATGCGCCACCATGCCTTCAATATAAAGCAGTACGCTAGTCTACTTAACACAACAAACCAAAGAGGGTTTTTTTTAAAGCAGCTTCAAGGAGAATTTTACACATTTTATGACAAAAATCATTGTCATAATGGTTGTGATACCTTTGTATAATTACAGTAAACAAATGAGACCATTGCTGAAACAATTGGTAGCCCAATTCTCATGATAAGACCACATTTCCCATAAAACCTGTTGCTTCCTGTTTTGCCATTAGCTTCAGCCCCACAGTGTGTGTTGATGTTTTGATGACTATAGGAGAAGCTGGGAAGCCTTGCTAACAGTGAACGTGAAGTTATTTTTGTTGATAAACAAAACTCGAACAACACAATATCAACAGATAATAGAATAGAGGATATTGATGTCCTCATCGCAGTCGTGGCAATTGTCTTTCAGTCTCATCGATCTCAACATGTTTCTGCAGTAATCCTGCCAAGGTATGGACATTGAATTTACGATGATATATTGATGTCAAAAATCTTCCTAATAGCATCTTTAACCTATTTAGAGACAAATTATGCAAGAGCAGTAGGGTTGCACAATAATTTATTACAGTTTCAAACCACAGTTTGATTGGATTAGATTTGATTAATTTCAATACTTTTTAAAAGAAGGGAATAGGAATGCACAGATACTGATACTAGTAGTATAATATCGGGTATATTGGGAGAATTTCTCCAATACTACAACCCAATACCAAGAGCAATGTGTAATATGTAAAAAATCAAAGCAAGGCCTCTTGATATTCTGCATTTTTGACAGAGAGAAATATATAAGATGTCTCTAATGTAGAAAATGAATCATATCTCAATCTTTTTTTTTTTTAAATGACCCCAAAACGAATGCACTAATTCTATACTGTTCGGTAAAAGTAACCGATCGGACCGGTACACGGTATCGGACGATATATATGTTCAAAGTCGGGTTTCCCTCCCTGAATGTAGTGGCCCTGAACAGCGGTATCTCACCTCCATGACCAGCTGATGGGCGCGGGACACCAGCGTGAGGCGGTTGGCATGGTTGAAGGTCTCAGAGATATCCTGTCCGAAGGTGTAGCCGGCCCCGCGGGGCGAGATGCCCCAGCCACCACGGTCGTCTGGGTCTGACCACAGCAGGTCACACATGGGACCCTGGAATGGAAGATAGTTTCGCCATAAAAAAATGTAAATAAATTAATAATAAAATGTATTTGC
>OMKL01067743.1:0-10384 GCA_900302295.1 Parasudis fraserbrunneri | reverse complement strand
ATTTAGTATCACACCTCCAGCGTTACAATTTGACATCGTGTGTGTTTTTGTGTTGCAGTACAAAGGTGCCCATGTGAAACCAGGTTTTGCGGAGCATTTTTATAGTAACCCGGGCAGATACAAAGGCAAAGAGAGCACGCTGGTAAGTAGAGCTGACAGCATATCGCAGTACTCCGTCATTGTCGCAGACATCTTGGTGGGCAAACAACAGGTGATGGCAATCAAATAGGTGATACCTAAATGTGTGGCCAATGAAAAATATATGATACAAATGAGAAGGTGAGATTGAGAAGCGTCTTGCAGATGTGCTTCATTCCCATCTAGAAATGAAAGCCCAGGCCAATATAACACAAGGGAGTTGGTCATCACAGGGAAATGCAAGGGGAGATGGTCTATAGTACAGGTTTAAGCAACACAGCAGGTTTTATGTGTTTATAATGTATATTTATATTTTATATTCCAACAATATTTCACTACAGTGAGGTCACTGAATGGGTTTTAAACTGAAATCTAGAATCTTAGAGGGACTAATGTACTGTATATAATGTTATGATAAATGTGGAAAAGTGGTTAACATTGACATTACCAGTAAATGTGTACATTCACCAACACCACGGAATATTTGTTGCCAATTAATGTACACATTTACCAGTGGGGTGGTAAATGAATGCATTTCCCAAAGTAAATTTAGTAAATGTGAACATTCACTGGTTAATGTGGGTGGAAAACGCTTATATCTCATATTGGCGAGAGGGTGTAGCACAGATGCACGTCGCCAGCATAATGATTGCACATTCTTGCCACATGAAATTGATAATAACTGCTCCAAAATTCTAGCAGTGACGTAAATGTGGTCATTTTACACACCTGAATAAAAGTATGATAACATTTATAACATATGGGAGTGCTCATATGCACAGTAATTTAGGAGAACTCGGGGCGTCCCAACTGATTGCAGTCTGCAACATATTACAGTGCTCTAGCTAAGAATAGTGTAACTTGGCAAGGCTCAATAAAAGGGTGGTATTCATATTTCCGTTTGAATAAAGTCGTGTTAAATAATATAAAACACTGCAAAGTGAAAGAACAGTGTACACAATTCAGCATTTGAGGGTGTTAAAATGCGCCTACTCGTTTAGGATGTGAAATAAATGTGGGGACCCAGGTCTTGTGTAAATGGTGACAAACTGCAGCCTTCCATGACTTCTAGTAACCCCCCCCCCAAACACAGGACTAACCTGGATTAACAACCCGTGTTTAACTATGTGTTTTGGAAATGTGTCACATAACATGGCGAACACGTACACAAGAAACCAGCGGTATGGATGGGAAGGATTATGCGAACCAGTTCAGTCATTTAGATCCTATCAAGCACTCGGAACCGCAATCACGGTGCTGTAGATGGTGCGACTAACTGTGCGAGAGCCTGGTGCCGAAGCACGATAAGCGTTTGCCAACCACATTAACCGGCGGATGTTCACTAGATTTACCTTGGGAAATTTACCACCACAGTTTGTGTTTATACGTTTACAGGTAAATGTGTCCTATTTTCCTGTTTTGCCACACATACTGTAACATAGTATACATTGCGATATCTGCTAAATATTTTGCTTCATGATATTATTTAGTCCATATTGAGCAGCCCAACTGGTAAGACACACACAGCTTTAGAGAGAGAAACCTCTTAAGGATTCATTTCAGTGGGCACGACACCAAAACTTCAGTGCTGCACGGCCAATGTAAACATTCGACTGCTTTAGCGAACGGTATTTTCATAGATTATATGCACGTGTGTGTGTGTGTGTGTTTTCTATCTGTAAGTGTTTACGCATCTCTCCTGCAGTACTACGACACCATCGAGGACGCGTTGGGTGGGGTGCAGGAGGCCCACTTCGACGGGCTGATATTCGTCCATTCCGGCATCTACACAGACGAGTGGATTTACATCGAGTCCCCTATCACCATGATAGGAGCGGGTAAGCACGTCACGTTCTCAGAAGAGCACTTCGAGGGTGTTGCCTCTGTGTGTGTGATTGATCTCTCTCTCTCTCTCTCTCTGAGGGGAGAGAACTCGCGTTCGCGTTTCTTACGGGTGTTAATGAATTGTCTCCTTCCCCCGTAGCTCCTGGGAAGGTAGCTGACAAAGTGGTGATAGAGAACACCAGAGACTCTACGTTTGTCTTCATGGAAGGCTCAGAGGACGCCTACGTGGGATACATGACCATCAGGGTAAACGCATTATAAGCGCACTTTATTCCTCTTTTCAAACAATTCTTTACAAGTGGCTCTATATCAGAAGAACAGCAGCGCTCCCTTTTAGTTCCTATTCAAGGCTCTAGAGTGCAACTATTTGGTCTCATTTTGTTACTTTTTTTCCCTTTAGAAGTGCCACTTTTCTTCAGCAGGATCAGTGCCAGCGGCAAAATCCAGCCAAGTCTCTGAGACTTTATTCACAATTTTCCCTAATAAAGTAACGAAAGCAACCTGTCACTTCTGAAAGTTGGTATAGGCGATTTCTGATTTATCCTAGTCCATCGTGGAACGGCAGAGCTGTTTGAAGAGGCTCCACTGTATGCGCACATGTGCGTTCCATCTCTCTCTCTCTCCCTTCATAACCGCTGACACTCGGCCCTAGCTTAAAACCCATTGGTCTCTCCCTGTGTGTAATCAAGCTTCGTAACTCCCTGTTGGCTGGCAGGTTACAGTGAGGCAGGTGGTTGAACACCAGAGTGTATCTGATTATACTTCAGCACTAATATAAAGCACAACCACTGTGGCCCACCTTGCTTCCTCACCGACCTACTATTAACTGAGGTAACGGGGGTTAGGAAATTAAATTGGTTATACTATCCTGTCGCCGGGCAGACCAGCCCTGCCTCTGTTGTCTTGTGGTAGACCTTGTGAGAGAGCGAGAGATGGCCCAGTGCTTTCCCTGCACTAATGATAAATGGCAAACAGGATTTTTGGTATGAGGATGAAGTGAACTGAGCTACTTGCATCATTACCTGTTTTATCAAACTGGAACATCACAGTGACGGTCTTGCCAAAACATTGCATTGATTTCAAGGCTAACCCTTCAACAGTGAGTAAGTGCAAACCAAAGTTTGATATAAGGGAAAATATGAACCGAATTGACCTATGTTGTTACATTTGTAGCAATTTCTTTACTTTTATAAACTTTTCTGATCTATACCAGTATTTCCCCTAATTAGAATGTGTTGGAGCAGTGGAGGTCAGAGCATTTTTTTAGGTTCTTAATCAGTCCAGTATCACTTTCTGTACCTCTTACAGATTGAAAATGACTCCTAGATAATTAAATCATAATTATTTGGCTTAATCATCAAAAGAATGGTGTGATTGGCTGTGGGTGGGTTAAAGAAGGGTGTGATTGGCTATGAATGGGCTGAAGAAGAGTGTGATTGGCTGTCCTAACTGTGGACAGGCTAAAGAGGGGTGTGATTGGCTGTCTTAAAGGATAAGGCCGGTGTAATTGTATTTTCTTCTTATTGTCAACATAGCCTACGAAATGACCAAAACTAACAATGCATTTCTTCTACCTACAAGTATGGTCCATCCAGCCAACACCAGATTATAGCTCATATCCAAAAGTCATAGAACTCTTATTGTTGTCCGAAAACCCCAAAAAAATGTCACAGAGCCGTAATGTTTATTTTGGTTAGTATCATTCATCATTGCGATGGAACACGACCATCATAGTTTTTCCCGGAACTATTTTACGAAGTGACAGAATTAGTTCTGGTTCTGGCAGACTCTAGGCAATTGCTGTCACTTCATAAAGTAGTTCCGGGCGAAACTATGATGAATTATACTGACCAAAACGAACTGTACAGCTCTGTGACTGACTTACTTCAACGGTTTTTGGACAAGTATGGAGTTCTACGACTTCTGGATATGAGCTATAATCTGGTGTTGGCTGGATGGACCATACTTGTAAGAAGAAGAAATACAGTGTTGGGTTTGGTCTGTTCGTACGCCATGTTGACAATAAGAAAAGAAAAAAAACGAAAAGAAAATTACGCCGGCCATATCCTTTTTACCGTGAACGGGCTGAAAGAGGGGTGTGATCGGCTGTCCTGGCTGTGGACGGGCTAAAAGAAAGGTGTGATCACAACTGTCACTTTTCCGAAGGCCTGTCTTGACCTGTGCCATGTGTGTGTGTGTGTTTCTCTCTCTCTCCAGTTCAACCCGGATGATAAGTCGGCGCAGCACCACAACGCCCACCACTGTCTGGAGATTACAGTCAACTGCAGTCCCAACATAGACCACTGCATTATCCGCTCCACCTGCACAGGTAAACGACAACAGGCACCCGCAAATCGGCCACTTTTTCTCTCTCTCTCTCTTTGGATCTTGCACTGTAAAGGTTTTAAGAAACCCTTTTATTCGGTCGGTGAATATCTTTTTCTTCTTTTCTTCCCCGTTTTTCTCTCGTCAGTGGGCTCGGCGGTGTGTGTGAGTGGCCAGGGTGCGTGCCCCACTATCAAACACTGCAACATCAGTGACTGTGAGAACGTTGGACTGTACATTACAGACCACGCACAGGTATGCTCATCTCCCACGCTGTCTTCAGATAGATACACACGTAGACACAAATATACACACACACACACACACACACACTGCTGCTGTCGGGTGTAAACCTTGTATCTCCACAAGGTTAGACTTTTCTGGAATTAAGAAAAGCAACCTAAGTTTCAGATTGACAGGCACGCACTTTTCATGTTATACACATCAAAGTTTTCCATGGCTTTCATGGTCCTTTGGCGTCGTGAAACTGGCGCCTCACAGCAGGATCCATGTAAACGTTCAATTTGAGTAAACTCATGAAAGCCACCAAACGCGGAGATGCAAGGGTATTACCGGACAGCAGCTATATACGTGTTGGCCACCGCAGAAGTGTGTGTGAACACTGAACCCTGTCATTCTGGCTGTCTGGTGCAGGGTATATATGAGGACAACGAGATCAGTAACAACGCACTCGCCGGAATCTGGGTGAAAAACCATGGCAACCCCATCATCAGACGCAACCACATCCACCACGGCCGAGATGTGGGAGTGTTCACTTTCGATCACGGCATGGTAACTAGCCACTTCCTACCTACGGCCTCCCTACAACTCGAAGCTACCAAGATGATAGTTGGCATTCTTCTTTTTTCACTTCCCTCTACTGTTTCTCACACACCACTCCAACCAACCCTCCTCCTCTCGCCGTTCGCAGGGTTACTTTGAGAGCTGTAACATCCACAGGAACCGTATAGCAGGTTTCGAGGTAAAGGCGTACGCCAACCCCACGGTGGTGCGTTGCGAGATCCACCACGGCCAGACGGGAGGCATCTATGTCCACGAGAAAGGGCGGGGGCAGTTCATAGAGAACAAGATCTACGCTAACAACTTCGCCGGAGTCTGGATCACCTCCAACAGTGACCCCACGATACGGTAAGAACTTGCATGCAAGGGCATCTCGGTAGTGCAGAGGTAAAAGCACTCGCCTACCACCGCAGAGACCCAGGTTCAGTTCCGGGTAGCCGTACTTCCGGCTTGGCCAGACATTCCAACTAACACAATTGGCAGTGTTCGCGTGTGGGAAGCCGGCGGGCTATTAGTCCCGGTCGTTGCATTAGCCCTTGTTGTTCGGGGCGACTGTTCAGCGGGGAGGGGATCTGGGGGGAGGTGGCGTGAACCTCCGCATGTGTTACGCTCTCCCAGTGGAACTCCTCACTGTCAGGTGAAAAGAAGTGGTCGGCGACTCCACGTGTGTCGGAGGAGACACGTGGTGGTCTACACCCTCCCCAGAGCTACAGAGCATACTGCAACGACCAGGACCGTGACACACACAGGGAATTGGCATAATGACTAAATTGGGGAGAAAAGGGCAAAAAAAAGAAAAGAAAAAAGAATCTCATGTGTCCAGGGCTTGAAATTAAGGGCTTCCTGAGGTACAGTCAAGATTGTGTCTGGGTCAAACCAGACTTGGAGACGATCTTAGGTTGGTAGATGAAAAAAGGTTGAATTCCTATACAACCACATTTTTGGGATTAGGGATGGTTCCTCATCAGTTTGGGATGAATAAAACTCTAGTTTTGGGTTTGTTCTGGGACTGTTGTGAAAACAATTAACTGTTAGCCCCGCCTGTGCCAACATACACCACAAGTCACCAGTAAACCTATTCTGAGAGTGTTTACTGTTATTACTTTGACAACTTTGCAATGAGTTCTTTTATTTTCATGTATCCAGGGGCAACGCCATCTTCAATGGGAACCAAGGAGGGGTGTACATATTTGGAGATGGGCGGGGTTTGATAGAGGGAAACGATATCTATGGTAACGCCCTGGCGGGAATCCAGATTCGAACCAACAGCTGCCCCATCGTACGACACAACAAGATCCACGATGGACAGCACGGAGGCATCTACGTGGTAAATACACGCACATCTACACAGGAGGATAGGAAATGCAGACGCTAATGACCGCATACAATGATTTCAGCTATTTAATAGGACTGTACAATAATTTTCTTGTTAAAATGCATACAATAAATGCAAGAGTGAGATTAGGATCTGTCCGGCAGACTTGCTTCACTAACACCCAGATAAACTGGGTCCATAAATGCAAGGTGATAGAGTGGCATCATGCCATAGGGATCTGCTTACATAGCATGGTGTGGTCTTGGTGTGAGAATCAGGCTACCAAATGTTTACTGTAGTTACACCAAAGTATCGCAACTAATCTGACAACGATAAGATTGTCATTGAAAATTCTACACTTAAAGAAACGCTGCTACAATGTGATATTTTGTCCGCGTCGTTCAGCTGTACCACTCGGTGTCGTTGGAGTTAACAATGACACGCCCCCTTCTGGGAGAATATGTGACAGGCGTCCTCGCTGTGTGTTTCAGCACGAGAAGGGCCAGGGGGTGATCGAGGAGAACGAGGTTTACAGCAACACGCTGGCGGGTGTCTGGGTCACGACCGGCAGCACCCCTGTCCTCCGCAGGAACCGCATCCACAGCGGCAAACAGGTAAAGGATTTTATTCCAAAAACGACTACAGTTTGGACAGTCGAAACGCCGTGAATTAGTTCCCCTGCGATTGCGAGACGGACCCCGTGTACTTGGCGTCCCCGTTGACTTCGGGGAGCTTGATTTAAGACGAAAGTACCCGTCTTCTCGCTTTCCCCTGGATCAGATTCTGCCTGACCAAGACTGAATCTGACCCATCAGCCAAGATAAGCCAAACTGCACGTTCAGTCATGTTTTCCTTCTATCCGCGTCCTGAGTCTCTCTCTCTCTCTCTCTTTCAGGTCGGCGTGTATTTCTACGACAACGGCCACGGGGTGTTGGAAGACAATGACATCTACAATCACATGTACTCCGGGGTTCAGATACGGTAAGAACGGCCTTCTCTCGGCAGTCTCGATACATCTGTTCACGGGGGGGAACTCTGAACGAGCCTCACTTACCCTGTGCTGTCCCACTGCAGGACGGGGAGCAACCCGAAAATCAGGCGCAACAAGATTTGGGGAGGACAGAACGGAGGCATCTTGGTCTACAACTCAGGTCTGCACCTATGTCACTCTGTGTCCCTGTGTGTGTGTCCCCATTTACAGATGGCATATACCCTACCTTTTTTCCTTACTGACCAACCATTAACTAAACCGATGTGGTTATTAGGTTGTGTGTAAGAAATTAGATTGTTTGTTTTTTTTCAAATCCGGTCCTGTAGTGCAGGCCAGCGTTGCTTAGTTTGTCAAGGACAGCCTTGTGGTTATTGGAGAGAAACAGAATGAATGATTTGCGATGATCTTAAACTGTTCCATCCCCGACTACTGGCAAATTGAAATGGTATGAGGCTGAAGTGAAGTGATCTGCTTGGATAATTACCTGTTGCAAATGCGTCTTTTATCTGTTCAGTTACTCACCGTGACATTCGAGGTAAAACGTGGCTTGTTTCAGTAACGACACTCCTCTGCACTCATGGCAAGCCAACCTGTAGTATCAAGGAGGAGGGTGTGAGCTGAGCTGTACACTTACTGGGTATGATTACACGGTATGTAGGTGCGTTGAATGTGTAATCCAGAGCGTTTGTGTGTGCACCACAGGTCTGGGCTTCATCGAGGACAATGAGATCTTTGACAATGCCATGGCTGGCGTGTGGATCAAGACGGACAGCAACCCCACGCTGAGACGCAACAAGATCCACGACGGCAGAGATGGAGGCATCTGCATCTTCAACGGAGGCAGAGGTATGATCATCATCTCATAGTTAAACTATGGGGGGGTCTACCTGCTGCTGCCACACATACTTTCCGCCATGCTTTGTGATTGGCAGAGAAACGTGGATGAGTTTTAGATGGAACAGATTAGAGTTGCACCGATATGAAACGTTTAGCAGATAGTGAAAATACATAATGATCTTTATCGATGTGATGTGGTCTGTATTTATAAAAAAAAAAAAAAAAAAAAAAAGTTCCTACAGCAATCCAATTTTGTATATGCTGAAAGTAAGTGTCCAAAGGAGCCGTCTGCCAACAAAGATATTGTTACATCAGAGAACTAATTTATTCTCAAATTGGATCACCATTCAATGTTATTGACAGCTCCTGTGAGCGATAAGTACTTACGATTACGTCCCCTAACCATTTTTTCATGCATTTCTTTATGACCGCAGCCCCTACAGATGCATTTTGCTACGTAGTTTTTATTTGTGTTAATTGCGATTAATCACAGCCTATCATGTGATTAACACATTAAATAAATGTAAGTGTTTGACAGCCCTAAAAACACTAATATCTTGCATCCCAAGAGTGGATACGATCTGAAACAACAGAATAGTTGTCTAGTAGAAGTAACTACTAGAATTCCCCATATTTTTGGCGCAGTGATGCAGAAAATGAGTAAAGCGTCGGCAGATAAAGTGTTTTTGTGTGCTTATAACCTAGCATCTCCTCGTTCCTAAATTATCATGGGCTCTTACGTTCTGTTGATGCGTTCCATCAGCCAGAGCGATATAAATGAACACTGCGTGTTTTCTTTCTTTGTGCGATATGTGCGTGCAGGTCTGCTGGAGGAGAACGACATCTTCAGGAACGCCCAGGCCGGTGTGCTCATCAGTACCAACAGTCACCCGATTCTCCGCAAGAACCGCATCTTCGACGGCTTCGCAGCAGGTCAGCTGACATTAATTTGCGCCGGGAGCCCCACGTGACTACGGGTCACGTGTTTATACCGTCCTTCATCTAACCCGTCTGTGCCGGTCGTTTTGTGGTCTTTCACCAGGTATCGAGATCACCAACCATGCAACGGCGACTCTGGAGGGGAACCAGATCTTTAACAACCGCTTCGGAGGCCTGTTCCTGGCCTCGGGGGTGAACGTCACCATGAAAGGTAGCTGGCCTCTCGCTCTCTCTGGTCGGGCCGGACGATACAGCCAAAATATCATCACAATATTCTTCTATCAGTGTTTGGTTTTTCCAGCCACAGTGACGGTGTCTTTTTGTAATCCTGTTGTCATGTTGCTACTTCATTCAAAACGGTCTGTTCTTATCCAATTTCCTTGCAAATTCTTGATATTACCACCATAATGTGCAACCTGTATGCATCTTGGAAATCTTAAAATAGAGATGTATATATCTTAAAATAGAGATGTCTATATCATTGAAGATGGTATTGTATAAATGCATGGCTCCGTGACGACATGCCTTAAAATACGGTAAACATCTCCCAGCCCCAGCCTCGTGTTTGTACTAAAGCTTAGCTGACGGGTCATAGGATATACTAACATTGCACTGACACTTGAAATCACTTGTCGAGTGCACTGGATACGCAGTGGCTCACCGTCCTCCCCTCTTGCTTCTCTCGTCCTCCTGTCCCGTTAGATAATAAGATCATGAATAACCAGGACGCGATAGAGAAGGCTGTGAGCAGAGGACAGTGTCTCTACAAGATCTCCAGCTACACCAGTTACCCAATGCACGACTTCTACAGGTACACACACAAACATATGCACATACACTCACTCCGACAAACAAATGGCTTGTGTACAGTAGGGATACATTGTTATGGTCTTTTGAAGCCCATACCCCATATTTGACCCCTCCTCCCCTACTATATCATCAGATACCAATTGTACGAACGTTTGTCCAATTGCAGGTTCAGAAAGAGTTAATCTTTTCAGACATGATCAAGTTGTATCACAAGTGTATGGGGGGGTTACAGCACAAGCATGTAAATGTTTCTTCTTTTTGTTCTTTTAACAGATGTCCTCATTGTTATTTTGCTGTTCACTTGTATAAAGCTACAAACTCCCAGTAAAAGGCCATTTCTACAATTGGCTGTAAAAGTGCAACGTGTACATACAAAATACAAT
>OMKL01067708.1:17391-27391 GCA_900302295.1 Parasudis fraserbrunneri | reverse complement strand
GTATGTGTGTGTGTGTGTGTGTGTTTGTTTGTGCACATGGGTATGCCTGAGCTTGTGTGTAAGGGCGTACGTTTGTGTAGTGTCTGTGTACTGTACTGTGCCCGACCTTTGCGTGTGTTGCTGTGCGTATGGCTGTGTATGTTTGTGAGTGTACACAAGTGGCTAGCTTGTCGTGTGTATGTGTCCTAGTGTTTGTGTGTATATACATGCTTGTATATAGTATGTGTGTGTGTGTGCAAGCAAGTCCAAGCTTATGTGCACGTGCATACATATGTGTGGACACGTGATAACATGCCTGCGCGTGTGTGTGTGTGTGTGTGCACACATAGTTTCCATGTTACACTGCCCGTTGCTGTCAAGCTGTGAAAGTCGGTCAGCGTCTCAGTCAAGTAGGCCACAGAGAGTTGGTCCGGGGCTTCATGCTGTGCTATGTGCTAGCTAGGGCACGTCTTTGAAGAGGAATCTATAGGCGTTCGACCGATTTATCGGTTTGGCCGATTAATCGCAGCCAATAAGACGTTTTACAAACTATCTGTATGGGCCGTTTATGTTACCGATATCCTGCTGTTTGATTAGCCGTCTTTAAAGGTCTCTAGCGGGTCCCAGCCATGTCATGCTAGCTTACTGGCAAAGGGGGTAGACTTTGCTCCAGGTTTAAGCTATTTTAAGCTAGCTTAAATTTGATGGGAGGAAAATGCCATGGGCATGGCCGATGTCTGAATGAAAATGGGCTCAATGGAACCACACAAGACTCCTCTTTACAGCTAGGCTAATTTATGCTAGTCACATGCAGAATTGGGCCCCAACCAGGCAGAGTTGATTAATCTGCTATCGGCCTTTTCCTGCTCCGAACTATCGTTATAACAATGGCCTTTAAACATCCACTATCGCTCGACCTCTATTATAGGCTACTACTACATGCTAAATAGGGCACACCTTTGAAAAGGAAGTTATAGAATACTACTACATGTTAGCTAGGGCATGTCTTTGTAGAGTAAGTTATAGGTGCACTACTACATGCTAGCTAGGGCACATCTTTGAAGAGAAAGTTATTTCATTTTTCAAACCTTTATTTACACTTGAAAGACACTGAAGGTTCCCTCATTTTCAGCGATGTCAAGCTTACAACAATTAAAAAACACATACAACACAAGACAAAATGAAAATAAAAACAATGGAGATTATCTAAAGATTTTTACAAATCAATACACAATAAATAATAATCAAAGCCTTAAACTCAGTATAAGAGGGAAGAAACTCAATTTTTAAAGTAAGTTGGAGGGTATTCCAAGATTCCGGAGCATTAAAGGAAAAAACAGTTTTACCAAGCTCAATATGTTCGGGGGACCTGAAGTACCATCCAATCATTTGATCGAGTCAGATAAGTTCCACAATTCCTTTCCAACAATGATGTAACGTAAGGAGGTAGCTTTGAAAATAAACAAATACCAATGTTTATTTCATCTCTCTGTAAGAGAAGACCATCCGACCTTATCATATAGCACACAGTGATGAGTATCATATCTATCACCTGTGATGAATCTGAGGGCAGACTGACAGACGGAGTCCAGGGTTTTAAGAATTGAAGCCACAGCATGCCTATAAATGACATCACTGTCGTCCAAAACTGATGAGAAAACTGCCTCAACATTCCTTTTCCTACAAATCAAAGGAAAGCTGGTTCTGTTTCTGTACAGGAAGCCAATTTTCTGTCGCAACTTGGAGGCAAGGTTGTCTATATGGTATTTAAATGTACATTTCTCATCAAGCCACATTCCAAGATACTGATACTCAATGACTCTCTCAATGCTAGAACCACTAACAGTACATATTTGCACACCATCATAATCATTGTTCTGGCTCTAGAAAACAGCATAAATGTAGTTTTACTGGCATTAAGAACCAATTTAAAGTTAATAGGAGCTTCCTGGAGAGCATTAAAGGAAATATGCCTATGTTCAACGGCCAGCAGTACTGAATCAGCAATACAGTACACAACAGTATCATCAGCATACAGATGGGCTTGACAGCCATTCAAAGAGGAAACAATATAATTAATATAAATAGTGAAAAGGACAGGACCCAAAATCGAACATTGCAGCACACCTTAAGTTATTGACAAAAATTCAGATTGGGCATATCCCGAACAGTGAATGTCATTCGTGCCTTGTTTTGCCATTCACTTCTTGCCTCTTTAATTTCTGCATATTAAAAGGTACATTTATTACAAATCACAACAATCCTTATCTCTTAATTTATTATTTATAAAAGGGGAATTAATATGGCAACAGCATCCACACAAAAATACATCATGAACATTAAGACACGTCATCGATAAAGACATACATGTTTAAGAACATAAAGGATCGAAAGGACCCATCCCCTTTCCCCAATTTGTAATTGTCACAAGAACTTAATTCCCTTTGAGGTGCAATACAAGAGGACATATTATGGAAAATGGCTTTTGCCTAGTCTTTTTATGGTCAGAATTACTGCCCTTTGTGATGTCACAAAGCAATGCCACAAGCAATGAATTAGCTTTGATTAGTCAATTAGCTGTGCTTTTTGGAGCCAGGAACACTGCTTACCTAATGTACTATCCAGTTTGTAAATGTTTTTTACTCTTGGGTATGGGTTAGTCAGGCAGGGAGGGTAATAATTAATGTAAGATTTGGCATGTGCTACACCCACCAAAAAGAGTGTTCAATGTAAGGGAAGAGGTGCTGGAAAATAATTAATTAAAATTAGATTTAGACTATTTTCTTTGCAAGGAAACTTAAACATGTTCCACAGATTCAAGGAAGTCATAATCGTTGAAAATATACAAAATATATCCCCTTTAATGTGTAAAACCACCTGTTATAGGGGACTTCCCTCTCATTACTTGAAAAGATGGGGCCACACTCCATGAAGAAGAGTACTTCCTTTATTCCCATGATGGACAAAATGTTTTCAGCTGTCTGGCCTAGAGAGACACCAATGAAGGCCAGAGGGCTGAAAATATAATAATTGGATGATGAACGGAACAGTCTGAGCGTGGTGGCCATCCTACCACTTCTCTCTCATTCTCACATGATGGGTGTTTTGCACATTAACAGATTGTCTTTCTTGTCCTCTTCAGGTCATGATTCTTATCACCGGAGCACACAAGGCGTTTGCTTTATACAAAGCCATAGAGGAGGGTGTGAACCATATGTGGACAGTGTCTGCCTTCCAACAGCACCCGCAGACGGTCTTTGTATGCGATGAGGATGCCACTCTAGAGCTGCGGGTCAAAACTGTGAAATACTTTCAAGGTGAGGGTAGATCACTTAGGTTCCATGCTCCTATCAATTAATTCCTCTCTATATGGTTTTGTGGTTGCTCTGAATAGCTTGAGGCAGCTAGATTGTGTTCTTGTGCTGTTCTGATAGTCACAACAGAGATAGGAATTATAACAATGAGAATGGAACAAATGCTGATTTTTCTTAGTCAGTGCTATACCTAATAGAAAGAATCAGTGGTATTTAGAAGTGGGGAAAATATCAATATGGTATAGTATTGTGATACTTCCTCTCACAATATTTTATCGATACGCAATGACCATAATCAGTATTTTTCATGTTACTATTTCAAGACTTTTCATGACAGACCACATGATGTTCTGTAAAATAATGTTCTTAAAAATAGAAAAAAGGGTCAACTTGACTGCTTGTCCTAAAGGCCTTGGATTTCATCAAGGAATTGATAAATGTATTTTACTGTTAAGTATAACTGATTTTGACTTTGTATTTCCTGAGGGGATATTATAAAAAAGAAATATGTATATATATGGTTTTTTTTATGTGGTCATATGACAGAAGAATGGAGTAATAAGTTAAATAGTAACGTATCATATTCTGGCTTAAGTATGGTGATAATATTATATCCAAGGCTCTCTAGTGATCCCCACCCCTAATCGATATACTGGGATTGGCTTTTTGCTCTTTTTTAAAAACATTTTTTTTAAATTTACTTTTCAATGTACACATAATATTGTAAAACTTAGGCTAATTAGCCTGACATAGGCTATTATTTGTCACCTATTTTATGTTTGTTGGATAAATCATCATATTTTATTTATATGTGTAGCCTATACACTTTAACCCTGGCTTCCCGTATTCTACAGTGTCAGTGGATAAACTGATTCCTTGTTATTTCATTTAGGGATGATGCATGTGCACAACAAGCTGGTGGAGCCGCTTCCCCCTATATCCAAGAAGAAGTGATTCCTCTCCCTGATGGTGGATAAACCATTTTGCATACGTTTTTCTACCCACCAAAACTAATCCTTACATCATATGTTACAGTGACATATGTGTTAATTGTGCAATGCAGGCTATCAAGTTTTCAGTTGATTGTTGACTTGCTTTTGTATTGTTCTTTTAATAAAATGTATTTGTAATTTCCCCTGTGTGGTGGTGGTTGTGGGAGGGAGGATTACTTGCCAATTGCATAATCGTTGAATCAGAGACAGACAGGCTTTGCCTAATTCCTCTGGTTGAATTGTGTCCAGTCTGTTCACTTCGGTCACATGACATCGCGAGTAGCAAGAACAACACAGTCAAAGAGCCCAACTATCGAGAGACTTGGTTGGAAAGGAGATGGCCGACTTGTTTTAGCCAGCGCAGAGTTGTTCGGCAGCTAGGTTTCTTTTTACATAACACAGATCTTCACTCTTAGAAGTGGACGTTTTCAGTAACACTGCGCTCGTCCAAGATGGCAGAGCAAAACAGCAACGTCAGGTATCAAGAGGTAGGTAACATTTTACCAGCCAACGAAATTGCACGGCTAAGTTAGCTAGCATGTCAGAAGCAGTGAAAGAGAAACAGCAATCTTGACCGACATCTACGGGCGGGCCCGACGTCAATATACCATAGCAAACCAGTTTGTGCCAACCTGGAGTGATTATTTGCTCATCTATAGCCTACAGCCAAACACGATTGATTATGTAACAACTTCTTTTCATTCTGCAGTTCACTAGATAAACGTTGGCCCGAATGACACCGCTGAGTGTTGTGGCATAACATTAGACGTGAATGACCCACCCATATAGTGTGGACCCCAAGCAGAGGAGCGAACAAAAAGACCAACATGCGGAGATGAGTAAATAAACGATGAAAAATTTATTTTAACGTTATAATCCCACAATTAGCTACAGTTTAATTGAGTGTCGTCAATCGTCTAGCCGTTCTATACCTCCATGGTCTAGCCGCCCTTAGCTAGCAATGCTTCCATCTAAGTAAATGTCTTTACCACCTCTGACCTCGTTGTTATTAGCAAAATACTACCCATCATTCGGTTGATGAGGTCAGCCTGCTTTACTAATTTAATGCGAGTGTCGTGTTGGAGATACATTGACAGAAATACCATGTAACGCTATGCTTTTCATAATAATAATAATCAGCCAGTACAGAGTCGCCTTGGACTGTCCCTCTCTGTGAGGGATATAGCTTAACCGTTACCCATTAGTGAAGCTACTACTTGTATAGACCTTTTCATAATTTTGGCCCAAGATTGTTTCCTTTTGTAGTGTTTGCGAATACAGTAGCTGGCAGGAAATACACTGGGGCCCAAGCCGTTTCCCTAGCAACGGACGATTTGGACGATCATAGATTCATAGCTAATGGCTGATGCACAGAACACTATGCAATGCAGCAGCTCAAATGTCTCAGAGATAGAGTAGTCTGGCTTATGACCCATAGGCCTACCACATATAGATAATAAATTAGAATAGTTATTCTTTATTTTGTCACTTTAATCAAAGGCTACCTCTAAAGCCACGATATGTAAAACATCTCCGGGTAAATTAATGTAAAAATGGGGTTGGTGAATTGTTTTTGAACTCCAAGCAGTTTCTCAAGTTTTACCTAGAAAAGACACTGCATTGCAAATAATTATTAAAACAAGTAATTTACATACAGTTCTAATAATCAATGATGTGTCTCTCCATCCTTCTAAATGATGTTAGTCTTCCAATACTCCAGGTAGCCTATTTCATTGGTAAAATTTGCTTTACCCCATTTCTATTTTAGGATTAAGCATATCATCTTAAAATGATTTCCTGATGCGTGTGTGCCAGTGCCAGTGAGAGTAGTCTAGTTAGTTACAAATAGTTTTATGTACAAAAAAATCATGAATACATTGATCAAATATTGTCTAGTAATGCTTGCAATGTCAATATCCGCATATATTATTGGGCTAATTTGCATATTCAATGTGCAATTACATATTTTGATTTTGTGAAATAGGCTACACTTTCCCATATCAAGTTCAATATTCTCCACCAGCCCTGAACATTTCATTACAATATGACAAACCTATCAAACGTTATTCAACAAAGTATGTTGGAATTGAGAATAATTAGGCTTAATCTGGTGCCTTTTTAAATTCTAGTGTTCCATTGAGTTATGCACAAAGGACAGGCTATCTGACTCCACTCTTGTGTATTTTTTTCCTGTTTGCTGCCTTGATTCTGTCCATATTCTGCATGGTCAGTGCAGAGTGGGGTGTGCGTATCAGGGTCCATTTAAAGACGATTAGTCTCTGGCAGCAGGGGACAAAAATGTGATCCTCCTCTCTGTACAGCGTGCCTGGAATTGATTTTCATCACTTCTGGTCAATCTATAGAGGCTGCCCACAGCACGTAGAGCACATTGTAATTCAGGTCTGTGACTGCATGTGTTCAATTGCAACATTTCCTCAGCTGGTGAATGAGGAGGAGCCAGCCCAGGCGTCTCAGGAGGCTCCAGCCCAGGACGCACCCCCACCCTACAGCAGCGTGGCTGCAGCCAATGCAGGTTAGAAGCTTCCACAACTCCATCACTCACTGTTAAAAGAGTTTGTGAATACTGCTAGCCTAAGTGTTAATATTAACTCAAATGTTGTAGTGGGGAATAGCTTGTGTGCTGTGCAAGGCCCATGAGAGAGGACCTAAGTGTAAAGCTGTGAGCTCTTTATGGAAAAAGAAACCCAGAAAGTAATAATAGACTTTATATAATTAGTCGTGTTGAGAAAAAGGTAATCAAAGATTAATCTTATTCTGTTATATATTCCATGTTTGTGTCTTGGGTAAATCAGGCGATATCTTAGTTCCATTTAAGAATTTCAAGGAGAGCGAGGGCCATCTAATTGAATAAAAGGGTGTGTTATTTCTCTCTTCCTGGGTGAGCCTGCAGAGACAATTATGTTGGTAGGCTCTCTGGTGTGAGGTGGATGGCCCGGAGAATAATGTCGCATCTTTGCTTAAAACATAAGCTACGAACATCTGCAGTGCTGAGTGCAGGAGAAGAGAAAAAACAAAAGTTTGCACTCAGCGGGTAGCCACAGGCACAGTCTTTCACCTTACAAATTTCATTCCACCCTTCCCAGATCACCCAGTTTGTGTTAAAGAGCACATCCAAATTGAGAAAGAGATGGCCACCATTATATTGGTCAATATACAATATAATGAAATGCAACAAAAGAACAGGGTGCCACCATGTCCTGTCCAACTTGGTGAGGGGAAACAGAGGTGCTTGAGAAGTGCAAAGAGCTTCTGTGTGATAGATTGCTGGGCAGTTATCTTTTCTAACGTTCCCATTATCCCTCCCAGATCCTTCCTTACTCTCTGTAAAAGTCTGTGTATGATGTTTTTGAGAACTGTTATCAAGGTCATAGGGCACAAACACTTGAACTGTATTGTAGCAGGATATGTTTGACTCACAAACACAATCTCCATGGGAAATGCTCAAGTATGCACAAAAAATGCTGTATATACACAACAGTGATATTCTCTGGTTAAGATAACAAAACCAAAATATCATACGTTGAATTTGTCCATTAGTTGCTCATATATATTCTGCTAGCCCAGACTAACCTATATCAAGAAGCAAGAGCTACACCTACGCCTTGAGACAATGTTAGAGAAGTCCTGCAATGTTTGCTACACGATCGTGTTTGCTAAATAAATTTGAATGAGTTTGCGTTGAGCTTGGTCTGTTCTGAGGGATTCCCCTCAAGCTTCAGCAAAACATTATATATACACCTGGACATAATATAACAACAACGCTCCATTTGGTAAAATGACAGAATGTAAAATGCTTTGATTTTTGATCACCACTACCTATTTTCAAAGACAACCTGTGTTCATGTTTTGCCTTCACAGCTTTCTTTGACTACAAGGAAGATGGAGGAAGATTTCCCAACCCCCCATCCTACAATGTAGCCACCACACTGCCGTCCTATGACGAAGCAGAGAGAACCAAAGCCGAGGCTGCTATCTCTCTGGTCACAGGGAGAGTGACGGTAAGTTTGCCTCATTCTCACATCTCAGTTTCACATACTGCTAGTTGATCTGTATCCGTTGTACATTAAAGCCCAAATCTGCCATTAAAGAAACAGATATCCCACCACCAAATATAAAATAGATTCCGTTCGAGTTTCTTTTTGAGGGCCGGCCTACAATAGCAGATGTCCCTGAGTGACTGACTGACTCCCCATTGTTGAAACACACATGCATGAGTGTCATGGCCGGGTCCAGCTTAACTAGGCTTGCCTAGTTTTGTTTGTGTGTTGATAATGTTTATAAATACTAGAGTATAGCAGACTTATGACTAGACAAAAAAGTTCCGAAAAGCCTCTTATCCATCTACAAGTCAAACTCTTCTAAAACGTATAGCCTACTTATATATGGTTTAAAAATATGTTTTTGGGGGGGGTTAATAAACAAATAGCTTTGAATTGCGGTATAAAACGCAACATATAAATTAACATTATTTAATGCAAACTCCATATATTGAGTGTTTGGTATTTACCTCCATCTCTTTACTTGTCACTGGTGCAGGAGGATGACTTTGTGGCCAGGGACGACTTTGAAGATGCTGACCAGCTGCGAATAGGGAATGACGGCATCTTCATGCTTACTTTCTTCAGTAAGTGCTACTTCATTATCTCTATGATCGGACAGCTATAAGGGTGATCGCTCCAAGGGTCACCTAAATGCCACAAAACCTGTCTTACAGTTGTACCTGTAATACTGTAATTACTCAGATTACCCTGGTTAAACATGAGCTATTGACCCGGGTCTGTTCTGTGTTGGGAGTTAATTTACACCAAGCCACGAACACGGGTAAGTCCCAGTTCGTCACCATTTATACAGGACCCAGGTCAGAATTTTTCCCCCTTAATTGTTGCATCCCAAATGACTTGTCACATTTGAACATGATCGAAAACAGGTCATATGTTGTTCAATGCAGCAGACAAACTGATACCCAGTACATTGTTCTTTAACTTTGCAGAGTTTATTTATTCAGTCGCCAAGTCTTGTGTAACTATTTGCAGTGTCATTCAAGAGTAAATATGAATACCACCCTTTATTGTGCCTTGTTACGTCAAACTAGTGCACTGTAATCAAACCCATGGGAGTGTGGTCTCTCAACACAGGTTGATCATAAACCCTTTTACACAAAGCCGACCTGGGTAGGACCCATATCACAACTCTGCTCTCTACCTGGGTCCCGGGTCAGTCCCATTTATACTCAGAGCTGACACAGGCTATTCCTAGGTAACTGTGTTGGTGTAAAAGGGGTATAAGAGTTAATTATATATGTGAAAATGTTCTGTATTTTATTTATGACTGGAGCAAAGGAATATCTGCACACTTGAAGAATTGGGAGCTGTAATCCAAAGTATGCGGATACGCTTCACATTTACCTACAGTATATCCTGTACCTGGCCTAATACAAGTTGTGTGTGGATACACCATTGCTTCACATTTACCTACAGTATATCCTATACCTGGCCTAATACAAGTTGTGTGTGGATACGCTTCACATTTACCTACAGTATATCCTGTACCTGGCCTAATACAAGTTGTGTGTGCTCACTGCTACTCGACGGGGTCTTTTATTTATGGCAATGTCCTTTGTTGTGATCATAAGATGCTTCAGGGTTTGCGGCAAGAAATGTTCCAGTCAAGGTGTTACTGGCTGATGGGGGTGGT
>OMKL01067703.1:0-10121 GCA_900302295.1 Parasudis fraserbrunneri | reverse complement strand
CTCCAGAACACACTCCTTTCTAGATGATCCCACCCTCCCAGTCTCCAGAACACGCTCCTTTCTAGATGATCCCACCCTCCCAGTCTCCAGAACACGCTCCTTTCTAGATGATCCCACCCTCCCAGTCTCCAGAACACGCTCCTTTCTAGATGATCCCACCCTCCCAGTCTCCAGAACACGCTCCTTGGACAGAGGCTTCTTACACACTGCTGTCCGTATACGGAATAGCCCTCCAGAGCAAAGTACTGGACACATCACAGACACTGGTCTTCAGGCCTTCAAACGCAGAGTGCACAGACACCTCCTGACCACACCCCTCATGGACTGTTGAGCTGCAGTGAACCATGTGATTGGCCAAGCAGATGTAATTGTATATCTGACTTGGCTATTGTTCACAACTGCACCCAATTAAAAAAAGAAGAAGAGGAAAGATAGTGTGTCACGCGCACATGGGAAGTGAAATTACGTGGCAAGCTAGCAGTGTCCTTGTTACCTAGACACATAAGTTGAATAGGCCTGTTCAGCTGTATTTAAGACCTTTTAAGGCCCTGAAATAAGATAATTCCACCCATCCATCCACCCTAGTCTAGGGGCTCAAAGCAGAGCTGCACAGAACCAGAATGCATAGAGAGGAGCTGTTAGTGTTCATTTAAATGTAAGTCACAGTAGTTTCCATTCTGTTTCAGTGGGGCAGCCCCAGTGGAGCCAGAGAGGGGGACAGATGCTCTGCCAGCCCAGTGTCAGGAGTGCAACTAGAGCCCTGCTGACACACACACAGCCAGTCGGCGTCAATGGACCTATTGTCGGTCTGTGTGTGTGTGTGTGTGTGTGTGTGTGTGTGTGTGTGTGTGTGTGTGTGTGTGCATGCTCTATTAAGTCACATCTGTAATGTTCTCTAGAAGAGTGCGCACGCACACGTGCACGTACATACAGAGCCATTACCTCTGAAATCCTAACCTAGGGGATCAGATGGTATGGCTGTCAATGGAACTTGTGTTTGTGTGGTGTGTGTGTGTGTCTGTGTGTTTCTGTGGACGTATGGGTGAATGAGTGAATGAATGAGAGATAGGGCTGGAGAACCAGTTCCATATTGGTACCAATTCCAAATTTCCAAGAACCTCAGATTCGATAATGAAAGTTTTGAATCTGCTTATCAAACTCGCTCCCCATATGAGTGAACTGCGTTGAGCATTTTGCCATGGTGTAAACAGTTGTACTTAACTGCCCGGTCCTGTTGCTGGAACCTAACGACACATCATTGTCACCTGGTTGCATCAGCAAACCATGTGAGCAGAGACTTTTTGCTTAGGCTAGTTATTGGACTACTATGACTAGGGCTGAGCTTCAAATTGCAACACCTGCCACAAGAGTATTTTGTGCAGGCGATGGCGCACCTCCAATATGAAAACGCATTTGCTTCAGTACAGTGTGCAGTTTGACGTTTTGCGGTCTCCTGTCATAACGTTCCAGATACAGCTAGCTTTAGCAGCATTAGCGCTTCACACTCTGGTACAACAACACACTGACAGCTGACATCGGTCTTTTACATTGCATGCACCGCTAAACTAATGACAGTAATTCGGTGCAAATTCACAGAGCACGCCTCCACCTCCAGTTGATCCCCAGAGACACCCTATTAAAGATAACTCCTTTCATTTTAAACATGAAGGGGAAGATGAGCACAGCCACAAAGACAGTGAATGAATGTTACCAAGCGGTGATTTTGTGGTGACAGGGTTATGCAGGGGTAGGACTATTAATTAAAAATGAAGGGAGTTGCAGGTTTAGAAGTAATCATGATCCTTTGGCAGGTGCGGAGCCAAAAGTGCCAGAACCCGCACACTCTGCTCCAACTCCTTATTTACCTGATGAAGAGGCAGGAGGCTACAAACATTGTCCAGTGGAACAAATGTTGGAGCAGAGGAGTGAGCAGGTTCTTTCTCTCTCAGATTCATGTTTAGAACCCATGACATTTTGAAAAATTAAGAGTTGCTGGCCCCTCGATGTCAGAGTTATAAAGATACCAGGCTTTGATCCCACTGTGACTGAGCTGCTTTGGTTCTACACTAGCCAGGTAGTTCAATACCAGAGCAGAACAGAACAGAACAGAACAGAGCAGAGCAGAACAGTGCACAACAGAACAGAACAGAACAGAAAAGAGCACAACAGAACAGAACAGAACTGAACAGAGCATTAGCTAGCTAGCTGAGTGGCAGAGGTAATTGGCCATGACTGGCTGCAGTAGGCAGAGAGATGCTTATCATCCACACTGGTCCATAGGGACACACTCGTTACACTGTACCAGCTACTGGGTGTGTGTGTGTGTGTGTGTGTGTGTGTGTGTGTGTCCTGGCTCTTACCTCAGCTGTGATTGTAGTTTGGCTCCTTTGGTTACAAAATCCTCCCAGGCTGGATAACTGGCCTAGAGAATGCAGAGAGAGACATAGACACAGCCATTGTTATTATATTATTATTATTATTATTACTACTACTACGACATTATTAATAAAGCTTTGGCAATATGTAGTCATTGTTTCCCCTATATTAATTCAGCAGCAGCCTCCCACCACTGGAAAATCATCATCTTGTGGTCATACTGCTCATTAACCACTACAGGGCAAACACTGGACAATTATTTAGGTCTTATGTCACATCATAAGAATTTAACACCATAACAGGTGGAACTGATAATAGCAAAAAGACCGGTAGTGAAAGCAGGTTTCAGAACCAAAACTAACCCCACCCCTCACTGTTACAACATCAGGAGGAAACACTTTGTACTTCATGCCAATCAACCTGCCATGCATGTAGCCAACTTAAATGTAATTCATTTTAATTGAACAGAGACGAGAGACAAGAAAAGCAGTTCAGATTCGTTGTTCTTGTTATGTTGTTACTTTTTTCAGATGTGTCCTCTACAACTATGATCTAACTTTTATTTCATTACGAACCCATGTCAATAAAGCCCATATGAATTAAACTGATAGAGGGATTGTGACAGACAGATTTTATGAGCCGTGTCTGGGCCAGCAGCCAGTCAGGTGCTGATAATGAGATGTAAACGGTCAAGAAGAGGTCAGGGAAAGGGCTCAGGAGATTAGCTACTGAGGTCAGAGTGCAAAGGTCACAATTAGGCAACCTGCTGACTGGTCAGGTTGTGTGGAATAGCTATAAGAGACATTCCCCGCTTTTTTAAAAATCAGAAAAATCTTGTGACCCCAGCTTTAAAAACATGTGAAAATGACGTGTTCACATCGCACAAAGTGCACATCCTACCAACTGAGTACCTAATGTTTCATTCCTCATAGGGACAGACATCATCATGCTCTTGTGAAGGGATGAATGTATACTCAAAGGCTGCATGGCTTCCACAGTGGCTACTTTGCAGACCAAAAGCCAGTGGCAGAATCCCGTCCCTGTAGTTCAGTGCTTCCATTCTAAGAAGTGTGATACACTCATGCCCTGGTCACTAGAGATGCATTGCGGTCTAAAATGCACCGGCTCCCTGTCACTTTTCATGGACCTCTCCGGTGGGGGTCTATCAGAAAGGGAAGGGGAGAGGTGAAGGAATAAGGAGGGGTTGCACTTTTCTGAATCCAGTTTGGATTTGACAGTGCGTTTGGTTTGGTTGAACTCTTGTCAAGATGGTCCAAGGCCTGATTCAGCAGAAAATAGGCTGTGAGCAAATTAAACACTGCAACAAGGTGTTGCAGGGGCATGTCACTGAAAGATAAAAGCTTGCATATTATTTAAAAAATGTTTCACTGTATTGTTGGCTTCTAAATTCAGCCCTCCATAACATTATTTTTGGCCGTACAACAGGCTCCAGAGTGTGGTAAGATATTCTATTTGGTCTATTTGCTGAAATTAAATTGTATTTGAGGAGTGATTTAGAAATAACTTGATTGTTACAAGGAACAAACACGTTGTTAAAAACTTGGGGTATTGTTACCTCTCCAAACTGACAATGTCCAGTCACTTTCTTGAGCCCACAGCCATCGAATCTTAAATTTTGGTCGTTCATATCAAAAAATGTGGGCATTACCGTTCTAAACAATGGGCATTTTATAGTCTAAAAGTGGGTTTTGGTGTGCCAGTGATTGTGCCAGTGAAATTGGTAGCAGTGAAGACAGGGCTCCAGACTGAGAGTGGTTGCATTTTGCAACATTTTTACTTGGCTCTTCCACAAATCTTTGTACAGGTCGCACCAGTGCGAGTTTCAAACAAATAAGCTTTCCCCCCCCCAAGTTTTGGTCAAACATTACAGTGCATTGCCCCGCTATCAAAGTCTATACTTTAAACTGTTGTGTAACCGTGTGTTTGGTGTGCAAGTGTTTCAAGCCTCTCTCCCTTTGCTAGTTTGTCACACAGTGGATGAGGCACTTCTAAAACAAAGCACTCCATCGAGTCATATTTGAAGGAAAATACACCCAACACCCCTGCCTCGTAGTGGTTCTTTAAAAAAATCAACCACAACCACTAGCAGATGAACCAGGAGGACAGAATTCAGATTCTGAACCAGAGCAGGTGAGTGAGGCTGCATGGCAGCCAGTGAAAAACAAATGCATCTTCTGAACCGAATGTCTAGCAGAGCTGCCATGGCTAAAGTACGCTACAACTGTCCATGGCTACAACAAGGAATCAAATTAGCCTATGTGAAATGCACTACACTGTAAGCATTGTGGTGAAGCCACTGCAGTACGCAATTTGTAACTTTATCATTGCTAAAACTGCACAACAAAGTGCCAGTCATAAGCTTTACTGTTTGACCCGGGAAGCTGCCCCCCTCATTGCTGGCTTTCAGAGGAAGGACAAAGAGAGTGAGGAAGCCAAGCTCTAAATTAAATGGTACAAGACACAATATCTAACTGAACAAATTTAGCCTGAAACAATTCAAAAGACCACTTTCCCTTCCCCAGCAGTGTGCAGTGCAACCCTGCGTGTCTGTCCCTAGTGCTGGCAGTACAGCATAGAGGGGATAATACTACTTTAGCCAATAAGCACCACACCATTAGCCTCTAAGCTCTACACAGCTAAAGCTGCTAGCAAGCTCCAGCTGAGCAGGACATGGCATGGGACTAGCATATTAGTCTACTAACAACACATCTGATCTGACCTGGGCTACACACTGACACATTCATGTGTTCACTAAATGTAGCTTACCATGAATCCAACCTGGCCTGCATACAGAAGCACAGCTTTTCTGTGGGTCTGTGTAGCTCGAAGGGTAGAGCATGGGACAGCCAGCGTTTGGGGTAGAGCTGGGTGATAAGTTATCTAGAAAATTATCACAATAAAATTTGCTACCATCCCAATAATTCACTTAGAGGATTCATTTTTGATAATTTGATGTCCACTTTCCTCAAGCCACCCCAATGCAGCAAGATCAGGTGATGACACAGCTGAAATGGGACAAATACGCCCCCATGCCGATGATGTGTATCATGGCCAATGAGCTGTGGCATTGCGCCACATTGTATGGCAAAACACGTCATGAGAATACTATGAATTCTCACTACATTGTCTAGTCCCAGTAAGATTAAGACAGAGGTGGAAGTGACCCTGGGCTCAAATTCAGATCAAATTCAGGTCACAATGCAGCACAGATTTTTAAGGCTTTAAAAGGACTCTATTCAGTTGTTTCCTCTTCTCCACACATCACTGACATTTCCATAGGAACATCTCTGTGTACCATCCTGTCTGCTTACTCAGTTAGCAAATCAGACAGTTAGTTAGTCAGTCAGTCAGTCAGTCAGTCAGTCAGCCTGTCAGACAGTAAGTCAGTGTCACACTGTCTGTGTGAATGTGAAGTCACCGGCCGTTGCCTTCTAATCCTGTTGTTATAATCCTGACCTGCTCTAGTGACCAAGGAAGAGAGAGAGAGGAGAGACAGGGAAAGAAAGAGGAGATGGACACAAGGTGGAAGAGTGAGAGATACAGCAGGACAGAGAGAAAGCCAGAAAGAAAGAGGGTAGATGGGGATAAGGTCTAGTGGCCAAGGGAAAAGCGAGACGGTGGCTGACAAACAAAGTCAGTAGAAATGAAATCAAGTACGCACACACCCAAAAAGGTGCAGGTCAACGGTTTGTAGGACTAGAAACAAAAGAATGTGAAGACTGCACACTTCTCTCTTGCAGTTGAAAAATATATTTATTGAACTATGTTGTTAGTATCACCGGCATGTTTCAGCCCCTGCCTTCATTAGGGTGAAAGGGAAACAAATTTAGGAGCATGACTCCTCCGCAAAATGTTCATTCCTACTTTGAATCTTTTTTTTTTCTTTTCAGTTTTCTAGGCTATGAAGTTATTGGTTTGGTCCAGAGTCAGACCTACCATACAAAAATAATCGCGTCACCATTTTAATACTTTGTTTCAATGACTATGAAAATAATGACAAAATATATCTTGGCCTCTAATATTGTGCATCATATCTCAATTGAAAAAAACAAAACAATATTAATCGTTTTTCTATATCGGTCAGCCCTAATCACAACATGAACATTAACAATATTTATATATTATTATTAATATTATTGTGATGCAAACCAGCAACATCGCAATTTTAACCTGGCTTTGACCCAGTTAACTCAACATGCAAGTAGGACATAGCCTATATAAAGCTAAGTCTTTTCACCCCAATTAGGGAAAACAGTGGGATGCCCACCTCTTGCAGCAGATTTGCCAAACTTGGAATCTGGACCCCATTTAAGAGCCCCTGATAGGAAGAGGGGGTCATTAGAACAATTCCTAATGAAGTTTAAATGACTATAATAATGTCTTGACTGTTATTTTGACATGTATTATTACCACCAATGGCTTCTGGACTGCACAGGGACCACTGTGAAAGCCATGCAGCCTGCTTTCATACACCGCTGTCACTGACCAGCTCACAGGGCAGCTTGATTTCTGTCCCCCTGAAGAATGAAATCTTGGCTTTGCACTCTGTCATACAGTTAACATAACCCTGACACGAAAGAAGATGATGTGCTATAACCTAAATGTTGGCATAACAAAAGTTCTCCCACTTTGATATGGAGTCACCTGCCAATAAAGGTGGGGAACTTCTCATGGAAGTATTCTCAGGGCAAGTCAATCTTAATCAACAATCAGCAGTTCTACAGTGGTAGCAAGTATATGCCCCTAAAAACAATAGAAAATAATCACCTAGAAAACTGAAAAAGAAGCCTGTATAGAACTTCAGATTGAAAGAGTGAATGGGCATTTTTAGCTGCGACCAAGCAGTTAGTATATGCCGGTCTGTCCCAAAACCTTCTAAAAATGTTACTCCTCCCAGAGATTTCACACCACAGTCACAGGTAATTCTTCAAATTGAACGGCTTCATAGGGAATGGTATGCTTTTACTTTGTGGCCAGTTTTGGTGCACGGTGTGGGAATTAAACCTTCTTCAAGGGAGAGACACATATTCAATGATAATACTCAACTGGTTTTATAAGTGGTACAGACAACTGCTTCCACACACACACACACACACCGATGCATACAGACACACACACAGACACAACTCACACACATCCCACATCTAACAGTAACTGAAGTAAGTTCTATTGAGTCCGTTTCTGAAACATAAAGTGTGACACCAATAATGAGAGGCATTATGCAGGAAATCAGTATCTAACTAATTAAAATCACTAGGCGATGTACTGAATGGAATCTAATAAAAAACCGTGATGCATCAAGAATGGTTTAATAACTGTACCCTTAGTATTCATAATGGTATCAAATGGTGAGGTCCCTGGTGATTCCAACCCTGGTGCACCAGCTTTACCTCGTTCAACTTCTAGATAATCAGATAAGGATCTAGCATAAATCACCGTGCAAGAAAGTCATTTTCAGAGGAAACTGGCTCATGGCATAAATTCCACTAAACCGGTTTGAGATTCAGAGAAACTCCTGTTGACAATCATCAGAGGAAGGTTAGGAACTCCTGCAGCTCAACTGAAAGGAATTCTCTTTCAGTCTTTCATAACCTCTTTCGATCTCTCCCTCGCTCCCTTACTCTTGCTCATTCTCTGATCAATTCCTAATCTCACTCATCTGAACATGAATTAGAATTAGAATCTCTTTATTTGTCAAGTGCATTTTTGCATACAGAGGAATTTGTCCTCTGTATTTAACCGATCCAAACAGTTTAGGAGCAGTGGGCATTCAATAGTCTTGGGGACCAACTCCAGTTGTAATGCCAGTGCCTTGGTCAAGGGCAATGGCAAGAGTATGTACCTAGCATGCATGTCTTTTACACTAGGGCGAGACCACGTGCCTGGAATTCACTATGTGCGTGAAATTTACTGTGTGGCTGGACAGCCTTAATTGTTGTCAATTGTACCTGTTACACCAAGCATGCGCGTGTGACCGCATATGCGAGAGCCTTGCGCACGCTGGCTGTAAAATAGGAATGGAGTCTATTTTTCTGTGATACACGCACGTATACTGCATCCAAAAATGACCTACTTTCCAAAAGCTTGGCATCTACCAACAATGCAAGAGCCCTCCTACGATTCACAGCAGCTGTCAAAAGCACATTTCTACTCAATGCTGCTGTGGTAAATCCCAGTTTAATTCTGAAAATGATGATCATATCACATTATAAACTAAAAATCATGTACAGCAGTTCTTCATTGCTCTCCAACCATATTGAAAAACCATATCATGTATTTAGGCCTATATGTAGCCTAGAATAGACCCAGTTTTACCCATATTCACATGGATGAGATGAACGGTTGCTTGAAATCACAGACTCTCCTGCAAACTTGCGCACGCTAGTGTAGCAGGTAGATGTGTCTTCACGGGCAAGCCTGGGTCTAGTCCCAGTGTTACGTGTGGGAGGAAACCCACGCAAACTCCATACAGAAAGCACCCACCAGACTCCACCTCTCGTCATCCCTCTCTCTCTCACCACACACACACACACACACATTCACTCCTCCTCGCTCTCTGTTAATGGTTGGCTAATGGTTTGTTTAGTGCTATAGCTGTATGTTTGAAAAGCATTGGTTGACAGCTCTGTTTGAACATTACAACATAATGTGGCTGACTTGTCTTTAGATAATGGCCTATTCATTAACTGAGTTAAATAGACTTCTTCCGAGCAGAGGGCTAGGCCTACTATTTGACAAATAAATTACCTGTCTCAGAGATGACCCTGGCTCTCTCTCTCTCTCGCTCAGTATATCCCTTCATTCCATCTCTCTTGAATTATATTTCCCCTATATTCATTCAGCAGTAGTAGCACACACAGAGCTGGAAGATTGCCCTCACTCCATATCTCATAATACAAGTATCGAAATAAAAGCCACTTTTCAACTACAAAAAGCACTGGAACCGATACTAGGGCTGGGAACCAGATCAGCCCCAGAACCACCTACCACCCTGTTCCGAAAGACTAGGTGAAACATGGTCTCCTGTCCCTCCCAGACAGACTGAGCGGAGTGTAATGGTGTGTTGTGGCAGACAGTTTGGCTGTCAGTCTGGTTAGCACCAGCCTGCCAAACATCAAGTACCACAGACACATTCCACATCGCTGTCTTCTAACCAAACGAGGCAAAGATGGAGGGGGTTCTCTCCCTTTCCCTCTCTCCCTCTCTATATTTCACTTTGGAGAGACCACTTCTGTCTTGAGGGTTGTTTCATTTGATTGGTTTTGTGATCGTTTTGTTTTCCCATTTGTGCTCTCAGGATTGGAGAACTGACCATGATTCCAAATGCTTCCATTTTGTGCAATAAAGGAATGTTAAAACTCAACTCCATATTCTCAGCCAACATATTATGTGGACACATTCTCTAGTCTAGCCCGCCACATAGAAATGCAGACACTTTCCCCATAATTCAATCTGTCTGACCCAAACCAGGGCTAGATATATAGACACATTCCCCATAGTTCTATCAGTCTGACCCAAACCAGGGCTGGATAGATACACTTTCCCCATAGTTCTATCAGTCTGACCCAAACCAGGGCTGGATAGATACACTTTCCCCATAGTTCTATCAGTCTGACCCAAACCAGGGCTAGACTTGCTCTCAATGTCTAGTTAACTCCAAAATGTCGGTCTCTTTACCCAACCAATGGACACAACACAATACCATACGCCCCCCTCTCTCTCTC